>ML780001.1:209469-232141 GCA_009831015.1 Picea engelmannii
TGAGCAGGTATATGAACAATCCAGGTAAAGAACATTGGGAGGCAGTAAAGTGGATTCTCAAGTATTTGAGAGGTACTACTACACATGCATTATGTTTTGGAGGTTCAAACACTTTTCTACAGGGATATGTTGATTCAGATATGACAGGTGATAAAGACAGCAGGAGGAGCACCACAAGGTATGTTTTTACTATAGGTGGAACATCAGTAAGTTGGATTTCAAAACTGCAAAAGGTTGTTGCACTTTCAACAACAGAGGCAGAGTATGTTGCTGCTACAGAGGCTAGTAAAGAGATGATTTGGTTACAAAGGTTTATGGAGGAATTGGGAAAGAAGCACGAGAACAAGAAGTTGTCCTGTGACAGTCAGAATGCCATTCACCTTGCAAAGAACTCAATCTTCCATTCGAAGACTAAGCATATACAATTGAGGTACCACTTCATACGATCTGCCTTGGAAGATGGACAATTGAAGCTGTAAAAGATACACACTAGCCAGAATCTTGAAAACATGTTAACAAAGAGAGTAACCAGGGAGAAACTGAGTTCTTGCTCAGTTTCAGTTGGTCTTCAAGAATGAAGATGAAAATGAGAAATTTGTCAGGTCCAAGAAGGTTCAGAGTCCAACGTATACATCAGCGGTGGAGTTGTTAAGATCAGTCTCCAAGAGGGAGATTGTTGGTTGTGGAGCCTGATTATCTTCCTGATTTACAGGTCTTTTACTTTCAGCCGTGTTTATACCCCATGAAGTATTTACATCCCAGAAGTATGTACACTCTTCCACGCAGAGGAGTGTACCCCCTCTGCGAGGTCCGGGGGGCCTATCCCCTCGGCTGGGGGAAAGCGGGGGTTCGGGGGCGAAGCCCCCGAAAGAAAAATTGCCTTGTAAAAGTATATTGTAATTTCATTGTAAATCTGGACCGTTCATTATAAGGTCGCAGATCTAACGGTAGAGATTATGTTATGGTTTTTTTCCCTAGAAGGCAACCCTCTTTTATGAGGGAAATGTATCGCGGCTATGGATTGTGGTGAATATTGTATTCTGAGAGAGGAGACTGTGAGAGAAAGAAGAGGAAGTTACAGTGGGTTTTGCTTTAGGTTGTATCCCTTCATTTGCTGGATAATAATAAAGGAAGGACCTGACAATTTCTCTGGTGGACGTAGCCCACACTGGGTGAACCACGTAAATCTGTGTCTCTCTTGTATTGTGTGTCTTCTGTGTTTTGTTTCTGCATTTGTTTTATTTTATTGCTCCACGGTTCTGTTTTTCTAACACAATAAACTAAAAACAATCCAATCATCAAAATAAGCTTCTAAAAATTTATGCAGAAATTCCTTGAATACTTCGACCACCACCCTAGAAAAGATGGCTGGGGCATTCTTCAATATGAATGGAATTATTGTGTATTAGTAGGATCCCCATTCTGTTGCAAATGTGGTCTTATGGCGATCTTCCTTGACAATCTGGATCTGATAGTATCCTGAAAATCCATTTGTAAAAGACTATACTTCCTGGCCTCCCACATTATCTAACACTTCGTCAGTGAATGGTCTAGGGAAGGGGTCATGCAAACAAGCATCATTCAGGTTCCTGAGATCTACGCATGTCCTGATTTCTCCTGTCTTCTTGTCTTGTACCACCACAGGGCTAATCCACTCCGACTCTTCGATAGGTTTTATAATCCCTGCTTCCACCATTCTGTCAAGCTCAATCTTCACTTTTTACTTATATTTAGGGTTCAGTCTATAAGGTCTCTGTTTGACTGGTTGTGTATCTGGCTTCAAAGGAATCCTCATCTCTCCCATAGGCCCTTTAATGCCCTTCATATCAGTGAACTTGGTTGGAAACAAGTCTCGATATTCATGTAGTAACTCTGTAATTTTGTTAATGGTAGCAGCATCCTAATAATCTCCAACATTGGCGAGCTTCGGTGTCTCCTCTGTTCCAATATTGACTTTTTTTTATCTTGATTGGTTGTTCAATAAATGGTAACTCAACTCTTGGTCCTTGTACGTCTCTTTGGCCTTCTGTTTCTGCGATGTTCACCTTCCTCGGATCATCGTCTTCATCAACATTGATGTTGTAACAACCTTGTAGTTTGTGGAGAGGCACGATCCATTCGTCTTCTTCTTGTTCCAAAGGAAGGCTAGATGCCTCCTCGAATACTTTCTGTCTCACAATCTATAATGCTTGATCTACTGAAGGATATTGACTTTCAAATAAGAAGGTAGTTACAAAATTCTGAGTCATACCTTCCCAATCCATAGTGATGAGGCACAACTCTGCTTGGAGGTACCAATTGATAGGCATCGTGTCCAGCGTGTTAATGAATTTGTGCACCCATTGTTCTTGAGGAATGTTGCTCTAGGCTTCCTCACAACTCCGTAGATGGTTCTTTGGACAGCTTCGACCTGTGTAGTGAACTTCGCAGCCTTCCACTTGTGCTGAGAATCGCGTTGTCATCAAGGTACGACACTGTACCCAATCTGTAATGTTACTTTTGTGTGCCCCCCACCAACTTGCTGGGGTTGCTCTCAGGGCCTCATCCATCGACAACAGTCTTTGTTGCATTGATACACTCTCTTCAAAGTCCGACAAGAAGGTTTCCAGAGGATTTAGACCATCAAAGGTGGGTAAGTTGCTTATTGTTGTGCCAATACAATGAACTTCTCTGGTTAATCTAGCACATCTTCTTGTAGATACTTCATACATCTTATTCTGCAAATTTTCCAATGCTTCTTCTGAGTCTGATGAACAAGCACTCTCACTTCTCCAGCTTAGGTTCTCATCAACTGTAGGATTAATGTAATCTTGTTGTCTAGTTGTTAGTTTGTATATATTTTCTAGTTTGTATGCGCGGTCTTCTTCTCTAATGGGCTCTGTGTATCACTGACCTTCATTTGGATCTAAGGGTGCAATGACCCTAAGGCCATCTCTTTCAAAAGTCATACGTTTTTTCTTTAAATCAACCACAGTGGAATTATTGAAAGCCCAATCAATTCCTAACAGTGCGGAGTAAGGACAACTATCATCAACTATTTCAATTATCTCAAAATCTGCAAACATTCTTACTCCGTCGATGTCCACAGGGACATGTTATAATCTGCCAAAAGTGCTTACGGCTTGTTGATTAGCCATCCTAAGCCTGATAAGGGAATAGATCAACATTGGTTTTCCCATCAGTGCCCAGGTTTTCTTCGTCATGACATTGACCTCTGACCCTAAGTCAAGGACTACATAATCTATCTCATACTCTCCTATTTGAGCATTCAAATATAATTCCTTATTTGTCCTTCTCTTCTTACCGATTTGTGGTACTGCCCTAGTCAGTAAGGGGTTTATCTTTCCTATCTCATATTGTCTGATTAAATTTTGTAACTCTTGTACAACGCTTTCATCCTAAATCAACTTAATACAAGTATATAAAAATTCCATGAGCTTGCTTACCTCTTTTCCTTCTTTTGGCGAAGCAGACTGATCAAATGCCAGAGGCATTCCATATTATCTCACTTCTGGTCTTGTCTTTGATGAGGAACCTTGGTCTCCTCTAAATTCTTTCCTTGCTTCCTCAAACATTTGTCTTTCATTCTTTGCATCAAACATTTGTGTCTTCTCTGTAGCTTTCCTGATTCCTGAGTCTTCTATATTATTCCTTTGGGCCAGTTTGTCTTCTCCTATAACAACGCCTCCTCTGGTTATAACAACCACTCTAGGGTCTTCTCCATGAGGTTCAATGTATATCAATTGTACTTGCGGGTTCTACCGAGGTCCTCGTCTCTCCTGAATCTTAGCTAGCAGCACAGGACAATCTTCTAGAACATGTTCAAATGAGTTGCAGTAGTTGCAAGTAGTACAAGGGTTCTGGCAATCTCTTGCGAGGTGTCCTGGTTGTGCGCAATTATAACAGATTATTTGTCCTTGGCCTCGACCCATTCCTTCTCCTCATCCTCTTCCTCTGAATCCACGGTGAGGATTGAAGTTTCCTCTCCCAAGAGAGTTATACTGCGTAGTGTTTCCTTCTTGTTGTACTTTGCCTTGAATCTTATATATGTCTCTCGACCTTTCATGCATGAGATCGTAAGCCCTATAATCCATATCATCATGTCCTATGGAATTACAAAATGTACAGTACAAATTTGTAGGTGTCTGAACATACTTTTGCATGTAGTAGCACTCACCAGGGTGATGTCTTTTTCTGCATACCTCGCAGCAAGGTAAGGTGACTTGCTTCAAAGGGCCTAGAGCTCTAGAAGCCAAGTATTCATTGAATAGGGGACAATGTTCCTTGTCATGGCCTTCTGATCTGCATCTGACACACCAACTGTCTTCTCTTTTATCTTTTTCATTGTCTTTCTTCATATCTTCGACCTGCAGAGACAAACTAGTCAGCTGACTTAAGATCTGACTCATACCTGAGATGGATTCTCCCATAGGGGTTGATTCTAACTTCATGGTGATCTCCAATGCCTTAGACTGTGAAGCAATCTTCTGTTGCATCAAAGGAACTCTGATGTGTGGTAAGAGGGTAGCAATGAACCATTCTTTGTTCTGTTCATCTGGGATCTGAAAAGTCAATCGACATGTTAAGGTTTTGAATCTTTGATCGAATTCCCAAATGGGTTCGGCCACCTTCTGCTTGATCTCTTTCAACTCTGTAATACATTGTGACTCCGACTTGGGTTTCTTGAACTCTGCAATCAACACATTCTTAATCTAATTTAGTGGTTTAGGCTGCGCAAGTCCTTGGACAAGCTTCATGTACCAACTCAATGCATGATCCCTTAGAGTGGTACTAAACTTGGTTCTTTTGACAGCTTCATCAGTGAAATTTTTAATATTCCATACGGCTTCACATAGGAACTAGTGCTGATCAGGAT
The DNA here is from genome assembly GCA_009831015.1 of Picea engelmannii. Lineage (NCBI taxonomy): Eukaryota > Viridiplantae > Streptophyta > Pinopsida > Pinales > Pinaceae > Picea > Picea engelmannii. The sequence continues at coordinate 214,346 of ML780001.1, forward strand.
CTTCAGATCCATCTCCCCTAAAGATAGGAAGCCTCATCTCATCTGCCATAGATCTTCCTAGGGTCCCTGACTGAGTATGTGGTGGATTACTAGTGACAGTGCTTTGGGTACTCTGGTGGTTGGGATTACTCTGATTACTTAATACTATTGAATCAACAGGAGGGATAACAATACTTACTTCGATGGTCTGCATAGTTCTTGAAGTTTTAGGTTCTTCCCGGTGAAGCTCTTTGGCTTTCTCTTCCTCCGTCCCAGCAGGTTCTGAATGCTCCTCGTCTGTCAGATCTGCCTCTTCTCCACTATAGAAACTCTCCTCCCCGTAGTTCTGCTTAAACATGTTTACAAGGTGAACTTCTCGGAACACTCTCCCACTACACGTATGTCCAACTTCCATGTCATTGTCGCTATCCGAATTCTTGAACATTAGCCTTTCTAGATTCGACCAATCTATTGTATCTTCAAGATGTTCATCTCATGCAATAGCATCTTGAGTTTCAACTTCATGAATTGTAAAAAATTTCCTCTGGGTCCCTTGAAGAAGTATTTCTCATCTTGGTTGTATGATTCTACTCTATCAATAGAAAACTATGTGATGTACCCTCCAATGGTGCTATCAAACCAGTGTTCTACTACTCGTGATACAATGTTATCAACTCTTTTGACCTTCTTGATCAGCTCCGACATCCAAACCACATAAGGTCTAGATCGGATCTCGAACTGGGTATCTGCTAATCTAGCTAGCCACTCATATAGCTCCTGATGGATTCCCCCAAAGAAAATTCCATGTATATCGATGAAGATATATTTCTCCAACCAATCCTCTGTACTAAGATTAGGGTTCTTGTTTTGGGCTTCAACAAAGTGCTTTTCTTGATCCTCTATCCACTTTTGAATCTCTATCTTCGATGGGAACCACCTTGACATTCCCTCAAGAAGATTCTTGTCTCGACAATGGAACCATTTGTTGGCACATGGGCAGACTTAGGGTTCAGCTCCAAGAGCGCACCAACAATCCCTAACTACTAGCCCTTTCGGCTACACCTGCAAAGCAGATGTAGTCTCACCCGAAGCAACTATGGGGGGGTTGCAGGATAGAAGTGTCTACAACCAAGGGGAATGTCAAGTGGATCTAACACAAGAACAAATCAACATTCATATATCACTTATCAGCGTAGATCTATTCTGCACATCTACTTATCAGATCTAACATAGTATTTCAATCACAATATACCAATGACAGAGACAGAATATCAGCCACACACAACACAAAATATACGTGGTTCACCTTCTCTCTAAGGCTACGTCCTCAAAACTGTGCTTTATAATATATTAGAATGAAGCATACAGTTCTTGTCTGCGCTCTTAGCTAGCAGATCTTCTTCCTTCTCCTCTCTTTCGCTCTCCTCCTTGCACACCCAGCTGCAGGGTTGATCTTTGCACCCAGCTGAAGATCTTACAAATACCAGAAGGCTCTCGTACTCAACACTTCTTTCTCACACACTACTACTCATTTGATCATACAACGAAAAAGACAACAACAATAATCATAACACCAACCCATTCCTTTAGACCTCTATTTATACATTACAATAGCTCACCGACACCTAGGTGTCCAAAACTCTATATACCAAAACCCTAGGTGTCTAAACCCTATGTTAACTTGACTCGTATTTTCAGGGCTTCGTTAGCCTATCTTTTCGTCCTTCTCGCACGGTGCTCCAAAGTATCCAATGATGGATTTTCCTGCTTGCTGATTTGTCCACGATCCTTCTTTCTTGCTTATTTTTCATCTCTGATCTCCTCGTCCAACAACTTACTTCACTCCGTCTTCTCTGCTCTTTTGCTCACTTCGACCTAGTAACAGTGATTGTGTCTTCCGCGAAGTTCACATTCTCCCTTTTCTTCCTTGATCTTCGCTTGCTTCCATAACCAAGGGCCAACATGGGCACATGAATTGTCTATAGAAATATATTAAACCATAAAAGACAACCATGGAGCCAGATTTGAGATATGGGTAAGTAACAATGTGCAGAAGGAGAAAGAAGGCACCTGTAGCATACAGGACCAAAAATGTAAAACAGTCAAAACTTATGCGCATTGTAACTAAAAGTTTGGAGCCCAGTTATGGGTGAAATTGTGATAGATTGTTCAGAAGGAAATCATAGACTTACTCAATTGACATTCTATCAAAATTCCAAAGGATCTGGTGTAGGGGTGCATAAACAGGGTTAAAATTGCTAAGTCATGCAAAAGTTCAAAGGGGCAAAGTTGTCATTTCCAAATTGCTGTAATATTTTACTGGGGCATCTGTTTGAAAATATGAGAGTTATTTTGAGATCATTGTTAGCAGTATTATATATGTTAGGTGGAAAATTCTTCTTGGTTCTCAATGGATTTTCCTTTGCAGGTGACCAAAGTTGGTGTTTAAGATGATTTTTTATCCAGATTATTTTCGGCACGAAATGAGAGTGGAGATATAATAAAGAAATGCACAGAGATATCGCGGATATCCAATAATATAACAAAAATATATCAGATATAAAACCATAAACACAGAGATACAGTAATACGCAATTTCTATTAATGAAAGAAATGTACAGAGATTGTAAAAATACAGAATGAAAGACTCGCTAGAATGGTGGCAGCTTATCTCTGAGAAGAGATGTGATGGCTACTCACATTCACAAGAAGATGATTACAATGAGGCTCTAAAGGCATTTTTACAATAAATAGTAACACCAAAAACCCTAGACATACAAAAACCTAACCCTAGGAGATGAAGCGCCAAAGGTCATGTGGGTCCCGTTTGGGTAAATTAGTACATCAACTTCTCGGGGTCGTAACATTTGCATACGATCTCTGTTTTAGGCGCATGATAGCCCGTTGGAAAGGTATCGTCGAGGAGATTAATTTTTAGGGCTCAATCATTCCTTTAGATATAATTGAGAATCTTGATCTTGAAAAAAATTCACTTAGGCCCTCAAAATGGCCCCGGAGGTTAAAAACTGCTAAAAATAATAAATTACCAAAATTGTCAGAAAACTATTTTGAGCTAGTTGGAAAAAGTGGGTGGCCATCGATATCCACCTGGATCAATCCTCCCTACTTAGGAATAAAATATATCCATTGCATTGAGTTCCCGGGGGAGAGGGAAAAGCGTTTGTTGATTCTGCATCTTGATGAGCTACTTGCCTTGTTGGAGAAGTTGCGTTGCTTAGCTTGTTGAAGGTTGTCACAGACATGTGGCTGGAAGGGTTGGACCTTTTTAGCCAGTTTGGCTACATGATATGCCTGCATGTAGAAGGAATCTTTGCATTTTGCTGCAACATTTTCGACCTGCTTCTGTTGGATAGAAGGTGCTTGGGGCGAGGCTGTAGTGGTTGCATTGTCCTTCTGTTCCCCTTTTGAATAGATTGTGAAGAAGCTAAATTTTAAAGCATGAGATACTACCTTGCGGCATTTTTTAGGTGGAACAATATTTGGAAATACCTCTGGTATTCTGTAGAGATGCCCCCCCAAAGTAACAATGACACTACGGGGTCGAGACTCATAAACAACATGGCATCTCCACATATATGGTTGGCCCAAAAGCACATCACAGACATTCGGTGGGGCAACATCACATACTACCTCATCCTTGAAGGGTTGGATGCCGTATGATAATCGACATTGTTTACTGACATGAAGATCTCGTCCTTGGCAAAGCCACCTGATGTTGTATGGTTGCGGGTGTGGTGTTGTCGACAATCTCAATTGTTTGACGATCTCTGCTGAAATGAGGTTCGTTTGGCTTTTGTTATCAACAATAAAATGCAGTAGGGTCCCCTTCACCCACATCTATGAATGAAAAAGACGCTCCCCCTCTTCGGGATCTGTTGGTTCTTGTAGTTGAATTGTTGTGGTCGTGAAAATAACAGTGGGGTCTGCGTCAATGATATGTCCTTTACCAATATTTTTAGAATCAGATTCTGAATCATGGTTCAGCTCCTTGTCTTTGATCTCGACCACCGATGACTCTTTTGAGATTTTATCTCGGTGTCCTTCTTTGTCTTCCTGTGACCCTTCTTTTCCTATGGCTTGGACTGGTTTTCAGGAAACTGTTTGTTAAGGCAGTCTTTGTCATACTTTGGTTCTTGCGGATTTGTAGAACCGAACTCTCATTTGTTCCGGTGCTTAAATTTCTGCTCGATTTTAACAACATATCAATAAGAAGCACCGAGTGATGAGATGTCCAGAAAATCCATTTCAGCTTGGATGTATCTGTGCAGAGCCCCACGGTATTTGAGAACTAAATGTCATTCAGAGTCTTTGATACCCAGCTTGGTGCACAAGGTATGGAAGGTATTGGTGAACTACGAAACTGCTTGGCCCCTCTCTTGCCGCAGTGTGGTCCATCTCATGTACTGGTCCTCATAGTTGCCAATAGGGTAATACTGTTCATTTACCGGATCCACAAAAAGATCCCAAGTGGGCTCGACCCCATATATTCCAAACTCCTCTGTGGAACTCTCCTCCCAGTAAGTTTCTCACCAGTGTTTGACATGGGGGAGAGCTTTAAGTTGTGCGAAGAAGATCTTTTCTCTCTTGAAAAAACTGTGAACAGAGAAATAACCTTCTAGAAGGTTTAACCATTTGTCTTGGGCTTCTGCATCTATCTGTCCTTCAAATACAGGAATATCAAAATTAACTTGTACCTTGAAAGGCAAGGTGCCTCCAAAGTGGTTGTTTGATGAATATGCATCTGTTGCTATCGGTAGGAATTGAAGGATGTGGAAAAAATTCTCCATCATTTCGTCCCTTTGTCGTGTGAGAGCTTTCTCAAGCAATAGATTGATAGGATCGTCTGCTCTGTCATTTTTCTTTTCTTCTGCCATTAAGGGTTTCTTGGGTCTGTGAGAGCGATTGTCCTCAAGAGAGACAAGCTTGAGACCCAACTTGCTATACTCGGACCTCGTCGGGGACATGCACTGAAAAAAATGATCAAGAGCAGCTTGCTCTAATACCACTATTCCGAATTATTTTCGACACGAAATGAGAGCGGAGATATAATAAAGAAATGCATAGAGATATCACAGATATCCAATAATATAACATAAATATATTAGAGATGAAACCATAAACACAAAGATACAGTAATACACGATTTCTATTAATGAAAGAAATGTATAGAGACTGTAAAAATACAGAGTGAAAGACTCCCTAGAATGGTGGCAGCGTATCTCTGAGAAGAGATGTGATGGCTACTCGCATTCGCAAGAAGATGATTACAATGAGGCTCTAAAGGCATATTTACAATAAACATGAATGCCCAAAACCCTATACATCCAAAAACCTAACCCTATGAGACGAAGCGCCAAAAATCACGTGGGCCACGTTTGGGTAAGTTAGTACATCAACTTCCCGGGGTCATAACTTTTGCATACGATCTCTGTTTTAGGCGCATGATAGCCCGTTAGAAAGGTATCATCGAGGAGATTCATTTTTGGGGCTCAATCATGCCTTTGAATATTATTGAGAATCTTTATCTCTAAAAACCTTCATTTAGGCCCTCAGAATGGCCCCATAAGTTAAAAACTGCTAAAAATAGTAAATTACCAAAATTACTAGAAAACTGTTTTGAGCCAATTGGAAAAGATGGGTGACTACCAATATCCACTTGGATCAATTTTACACTTGGGAAAAGGTGTACACAGGGTTAAATTGACAATATTTAATTGCCTATAAATTTCTGCTCAGTGCTCATAGTTGAGCAAGAAAGAAGTCATTGTTCGACAACATAAGTATTCCAACAGAGGACGAACACCTTCAGTAACCACTCACATAACCAAATCAAAGATCAACACACCGATGTTTTCACGTGGTAAAACCCCTACGGGGAAACATCCATGGCCCCAACCAACACGACCACTTGGAGCAGTTTTAAGAAGTAAACCCAAGTATGTCTGGAAAAGTCATCAATGAAAGTTAAGAAATACTTGCACCCAGAAAAAGAAGGAGAAGAAAGTGTATCACACAAATCACTGTGAACAAGCTGCAAAGGACTCGAGGCGTGCCAAGAGGCACGTTTGTCAAAACTGTACCGATGATGTTTTCTGAGAACACAACCGACACAAACACCATCTCTGCATGAAACAAGAGGAAGACCAGTCACCATCTGTTGATTACATAATTGTTGCAATGAGCGATAGTTTAGATAACCAAACCGCTCATGCCAAAGTTTGCTCAAGTCATCGCTATGAGCAACAAAAACTGATGAAAAAGATGATGACCCAAAGTTGTCAAATTTGTACAACCTGGTAACATCATGAACAATTCCACTTGCAAGAACATGCTTAGGATCTTTTAGATCCTTGATTACAACTTGGTGAGGTGAAAACTCTTCGGTTTTACCTTCACCTGAATGAGTGATATGATATATTGATAGAAGGTTACAAGAAAGACTTGGAACACATAATACATCATTGAAATGACCATTTTCTACGTGAACTGTTCCATATCCTTCAACACTAAGAGATCTATCATCACCAACAAATATTTGCTTGGTGTTACATTCATTTAGAGTAGAAAATATGGCTTTATCCTTAGCCATATGATAGGATGCTCTAGAATCAATAAGCCACTCATCAGAAGTAGAAGTAGAAGTAGAATTTGTATTGAAGGAGAAACCAAAAACATAAAGTGCATGTCCATGAGAAGAAGAAGAAGAAGAAGTAGAATCAAACTGATGTTGTGCTTCTTCATTGTTGCTTCTAAAGCTGCCATCTTCTTGAAACATTTGGACTCATCATGACCATATTTATCATAAAAGTTGCAATGTCTGTTAGTATTCTTATTTTTATATTTTGATAATTTGTCTCCATTAGGAGCAAAGGCTGTTTGAGTGGGTTTGGGACCCTTAAATTGCTTGTTATTGTGGCGAGGATGTTGCTTCTTGGTATTCTTGGGTTTATCTTTCTGATGGACAACTAAGGCTATGTTGGAGGTACCTGCAGTGCTGATCACTCCAAGTTGTACTAGCTTATCTTTCTCTCTAATTAAAGCATCACAAAAGTTCTCAAGACTGGGTTTTTGATAAACTGCCCCTAGAGCCTCTTGCATGGCATAAAAGGTAGATACAAACACATAATATGCACTACCTAGCTTAGAAAGAATAAGATAGATGCACCGATTTTCGTCTATCTTTATCTTACATTCTTCACATAAAGTTCTGAGTGTTTTAAACTTAGATAGATAGTCTTCAATGCAAGAAAAATCACTAAGACTTAAAGTTAGTATTTAATTTTCTAACTGTTGTGCTCGAATAATATTGTGTTACCAAACATAGATTCAATCTTTTCCCAAGCTTCTTTGGGTTTATCAATTGATTGAAGGTGGAACCTTGAATCATGAGAGATAGACATTTTGATTAATCCACGTGCTTAGTCATTCCTATTATTCCATTTGGCTTTCTTATCAACATAAGTGGGTGATGTTTCCTTTCCCAAGGTAATCTGGTACAAGCCTTTACTTCTTAATAAATCCTCCATATGGGATTTCCATTGGAAGTAGTTGGTGTTGGTAAGTAAGAGATTACTTGTAGAAGTCATATTAAATATGCAGATAATATATATTTAAAAACTTAAACTGATGATCTGAATGGAAAGCGATTGAAAAATTATGCGGTTTTAAAAATAACGGCATTGAAAACGGACTTCAGATGTGAGAATTATGCCATTTAAAAAAAAGGCATAAACGGTAACCAAAGGACCATGTGGTAGTGTAAGTTGCTTTATGAAGTGACCCACTTTTATAAAGAGAAGTGGGACTCACTTTTACAAAGAAAAGCTACATGCAAAATAAATAACTCTAAAATAAAATATTAAAGCTACTTATAGTGATTCACTTTTATACTTGAAGTGAAATACACTTTACAATTTTAGCATGAACTTTTTAAAAAAAAAGTAACAAAAGAGAGACTTGAACTCAAGACCTCTTACTTAATAAGGAAACTTTTAACCAAATGGTCTATCAAAACATATTGTAATGTTCAGAAGGAGGAATGGGGTTGTTGTTGTTGATGAAGACGGCCTTGGAGAAAAAAATTTCACACAAGAAAATTTCACTTCTCGATGACAACAAAGGTTAAATTTTGGTTAGCTTACCCGGAAGATGCACCTTTTCCTATTTGTTTCTGATTTGCCGAGATCACATAGGGCGCGGGGAAAAGAGCATACACGGATCTAAAAGAGAAGCAACCCGAAAATAACAAATACAAAACCGAAATAAAACCAAAATACTTCTCTTCAAAAAATTAAAAAAATGTGTATTCAAACTTTATACCTCTGGATCTGACTGTAATGGTTGTATCTTGGGCAAACAAAAACCTTTTCGATTGAAACAAAAAATGTTCTTGAATGAAACAAGTGCTCCAGACACAATGGAACAGTCCTCTGAGCCCATGAATGTACATAAATGAAAGAAAATGGAGATGATGCAACTCGACTTTACGATCTCGATCTACGACATGAGTGGGTCTTCAAACAGGCTCTGATACCATGTTCGACAACACAGGCATTCCAACAGAGGAAGAACACCTTCAGTAACCACTCAAATAACCAGATCAAAGATCAACACATTGATGTTTTCACGTGGTAAAACCCCTACGTGGAAACATCCATGGCCCCAACCAACGCGACCACTTGGAGCAGTTTATTAATTAAAAGAAAAAGATTACAGAGAGATTTTACAAGAGAGTTTCTCACAATTGATCATCGACAAATGACCCTCCATTCTCTTTAAATAGAGATCATGGACCAATCAGGTGTTAAGCCACAGATCAATGGTCGTTAAGATCGAGGAGAGTATGAACCATCAGATCATTCTATGTCAGGAACATATCGTGACCGTCAGATTTCCTAACTACACATGCATACTAAAGAAACACACTAGAAAACACACTTTTACCTAACGACACAATAGACCAAGTAGATCTTAACTAATTCCTAAGTGTCTAAATATCCTAACAGTCATTGGAAAGTTATTTGATAGGGTAATATGGATATACGCTCATAAGTTTATTTGAGATGAAATTTTCTCAAGGAATCAGAGGGATGTTTCTGATAGACTTGAAGGATGTCATTGATAGAATAAGAATTTGAGGAAATCATAACTTTTGTCCCATATATTAGATTGAATCATGGGTATGGTCATTGGAGAGGTAATATAGGGGATATCATTATGGTCTAAGTTATCCATGGGAGCATTGGATTTCTCCATAAAGTTGCAGGAGAAAGTGGAATTTGATTCCATGAATCATGTAACTACTAGATATAAGGATTCTTCCAGATAATGCTAAAATTTTAAGAAACACTTCTAGCTAATAGGGCTAAGTGCCAGAGGTGATTGCTAGGTAAGGAAGAGCACTGGAACTCATTATGGTTCCTATGCATAAGTGTAGGGGCACATTTAAAGTGCAGTAGTTTAGCAAAGTACAAGATGTGGAGCTTATTAACAAGGCGTAGATTAATAAGCAAAGGATCACTTTAGTGGGGTATGTTTTGTGAAGGATTGATAGCAAGAGGATAAGAATTCCACCAATGATCATTGTGTGGGTATGTTCTGGATTAATCCCAAGGTCCATTAGATAGGGAAGCAATTAAATTGTGTGCATTGGTTGAAGCATCTATTGGAAAATTGGTTGTCATTGATGTCAACCCTAGAAGAAGCCCTGAAGCATGTTTAGAAGACCCTAGAAGTGATAGGTTTATTTGAAGAAATCTGTAAAGTGGTCCCATTATGGTGTAGCTCCAAGCATGTCCCTCATGGGAAGATGATTTGAAGAAGCCTACAAGAAGCCCCAGTTGTAAAAAAAATAATTTACAATGTATGGTCAAGAAGCCCTGAAGATATGGTCAGGAAGCCCCATAGGTGTGGTCATGAAGATCAAAGTTGATTGAAGAAAAAGAGTATGAAGGACATTGAAAATGAATGCAAAACCTCCATGAATTGATAGTCCTCATCGATCTGTTTCAAACGGTAGGTGGCACACCATGTGGTTCTTCACAGTCGAGGAGATATGCCCTCTTAAAGATGATCATGTTCAATTTGTCCCTAAACGGGTAAGAAGTTATGAGTTGGCCCCAAAATCAAGTAAAGGATAAAAACAATTACAAATAAAAAGTTACATGTTGAACCTAAAGACAAGTAAAGAAGGTATTTGGAAGGATATAAATACACATCAAGAACCTCTCATCTTATCATCAAGCAAACTCATTATTTCTTGGCGCAAGTGAGATAACAAAGTCATGCGAAGGAGGAATTTCTCAGAGTTGCAGATGTGAGAAGGGTTTTTCACAAAACCCTATCTGAGATGACCCCCACGGGTCAAGTATAGGGTGTATCGTGAGGCCCCCACTGGTTTTTCATTACTCATCATGAAAGGCCCCACTCGTTGCCCAGTCTAGTCCCGTGAGGTTGAGGAAAGGTTATGAAGAAGATGCCCTCTTGTTGATGTTGAAGCTGAAGAAGGTTAGATGATATTAGACTTGATGCACTAGGTTTTTTCGCAGAATAAAAGGTATGTTTTCTACGTGTTTTGAGGCTTGTATCTTGGAGATTTTGGTATATGCTTAAGGCATATCTTGGAGGTTTTGGCATATGGTTTGAGGTATATCTTGGAGATGTTGGTACATGCTTAAGGCATATCTTGGAGGTCTTGGCACATGCTTGAGGCATGTCTTGGATATTTTGGCACATGGTTTGATGCATATCTTGGTGATATTTGGTAAATTACTTGGGGATATTCTTGGAGACCTTGGTATAAGATTTATGTGGTTATTGGGTTGAAGAAAATTTGATGATGATGATGTATCATTATCAGTGACAGCAACAGTGGCAAGTTGACTCTCTCATTTATATTTTCTGGAGGAAGCAAGGGGCAAGGAAACGGGGTTGGAGCCTCCTTCCAGTTGGAGGTTCCTCCAGGTTGGAGCCTGTAAACTAGGGGGTTGGAGCCTCTAAAATAGGGGGTTGGAGCCTCCTTCCAGTTGGAGTTGGAAAATATAGGGAGTTGGGGTTTCCTTCATGTTGGAGCATGTAAACTAGGGGGTTGGAGCCTCCTTCCAATTGGAGCTGGAGAATCTAGGGAGTTGTAGCTTCCTTCAAGTTGGAGCATGTAAACAGGGGATTGGTGCCTCCTTCAAGTTGGTGTTGGATAATCTTGGAAGTTGGTGCTTCTTGTGGATGTAATATTTAAGATATATATTAAAAAATGTTTTGTGGTTTTTTCCCATTTGGGTTTCCACGTAAAATTCTTGTGTATTGTGTTTATGTGGTTATATGTTTATGTTATCTTGAATACAATCATAAGTGACAAATTGTTAATAACTTCATGTTTACATATTATGGTTAAAAATGGTAAAAAGTGTCCAATATTGATTCACCCCCCCCCTCCCAGTATTGGTGAATATTCCAACAATTGGTATCAGAGCGAGGTTTCTTCAGAAATAGTCTAATCACTAGAAGGTAGATCAGAGAGTGCAACAAGAATGGAACGCCAGTCTTTGATGGTCAAAACTATGCCTTTTGGAGCGGAAGGATGAAAATGTTTCTGAAAGCATAAGGATTTGGTGTATGGAAAGAAGTAGTAGATAGATACAAGGCACCTACCACTCCCCCAACAAATAAAGATGGAAAGAAACTTTGTGAAAACAATTTGAAGGCTACAAATGTTATTTTGAATGGCCTGGTTGATTCAATATATGTCAAGGTTACACATTGTGATTCTACAAAGGATATTCAGGACAAACTTCAAAATGTTTACGAAGGAGATGTCAAATTCAAAAGGGCCAAGCTTCAAACTTATAGAGGTCAATTTGAACAACTAGAAATGAAGGAAGATGAAGATATTACAACTTATTTTATGCGAGTTGACAAAATAGTGAACGCTATGAAAGAATTGGGAGAAGAAATTAAAGGCTGAATGATTGTTCAAAAGGTATTAAGGTCTCTTCCAATGATATTTGATCCTAAAATTTCAGTCCTAGAAGAAAGAACAGATCTTGCTACATTGAGCATCGACGAGCTACATGGAATACTTATAGCTTACGAAATGAGAACAAAACAAGATAATCCATCCAGGAAGGAAGCAACTTTCAAAGCATTCAAGAAAACAAGAAAGAACAAGCAAAAATCAAAGTCAAGATTTTGTTGCAGCGATGATTCAGATGAAGACGAAGAAATAGCCAACTTCGTGAGGAGATTGAAGAAAGGAACCGACAAGCAAAAAGGTAAGCTTCCCTTAAAGTGCTTTAATTGTGGTAAAATTGGTCATTTTTTTACTAAATGTCCTTATGATAAGAATTCAGATAGCGATGAAGAAGGAGTTCCCAAGAAAGAAAATAAATATAAAAAAGGAAACAAGAAAGAAAATAAAAGAAAAGTATTTAAGAAAAGCCTCTACTCAAAAGAAGATTGTTGGCCCTCGACCAAGTTTTGAGGAAACGTTGGTCATGTTTGACCATTTTTGAGACATCGACAGGCTGGTCGAAGATGGAGCACCCAGGCGAAGTAGAGATCATGAGATCTCGCCCATTTTTGCGGGCTTTTTGGGCTTTTAGGGTTTATGTATCGAGTATGGGATGTCGGCCCATGGGTTTACCCATGTATAGGCCTTTTCTGTAATGTATAAATAAGTAGCTAGGCGATGTAAGTAGACGTTAGTTTTTGAGGTCATGGGCTTAGTGCATGACTAGAGTATGTTAAGACTTGCAGAGCTAAGTGCAAGTGGTTGTAAGAGGCTTTGTGCACAGACTGTGCGAGGCTTTGTGACGTGACCTGATTTGAGGAAGGTGGATCTAGTGCCCTGTGCACAGATCACCTGTCCAGTGCGGAGTGAGCTCTGTGGCTCCGTGCTTGTAAGAATATTGAAGGAGACTAATAAATAAGAAGAAGAGTTGGTGGACATAGCCCCACAGTGGGGTGAACCACGTATATCCTGTGTCGATGTGCTTTGTACCATGTTGTTGATGTTATTTATGTATCTATTTGCTTAGTGCACTATTTTTGATGTATGATAAATAGATCTATGAATGCTTAGTGATTTATGATGTGAATGAATGTTAGATCTAAGCTTATTCTATGTGCTAAGAGGTTGTAAGGGTCAGATATTGTGTTGATTATGTATCTAGGGTTTAATTTGCGATGTGAATGGATTTATGAACTAATGCATGTTATTGGCTAAGTGCTCTGTAAGTGTTTTAATCACAGATCTGTGTCCTAGCTAGGTTGTAGACATCTGAGTCCTACAACCCCCCCTCCTCTACCTTGGGTGAGACTTCATCTGCTTCGCAGGTGTTGCTGAAAGGGTCAATATTTAGGGTTTTTTTGGTGCGTTGTTGAAGCATTGAACCTTGGGTCTGCCCCTGTGCCAACAAATGGTTCCGTTGCTGAGACTTGAAACTGTGATTGTTGGGAACTGAAGAAAAGAGAAAGCTCTGTGCGTAGATCTGTTGCTATAGTGCGTAGTATTCTACTTGACTTGCGAAGCTCTGTGCTAAGAAAGAGGCTCGATTTGAAGAAAAGAGATAAGATCTTAAAGCTTTATGCTCTGGTAAAGGTAAGATAAATGGAAATTTTTGCTTCGAAAGTATGAATTTAGGTATGTTTGACAAATTCTGTCCTAGTTTGAAAACTAGGGAACATCTAGAAGAAAGAGTTGATTTGAATAAATTTCATAGAGATAGTGAAAGATATGTTATTCCTATGCATAGAAAGAATTTTTGGACTAATAAGTGGATGCAAGAACCTGGAAATAATTTTTTCAGGTTGAAGGTCCATCACTATGATCCCAGTGCGCAGTACATGAAAGGTTAGGGATTGTTTAAAAGAAAGAGAGGATTGGCATTGTGTTATAACCGTAGAAGATCGAGACATCTTGCTAAGGAATGCCCTAGTATAGGTCCTATTTGTCTTTGTTGTAAAGTTGTTGATCATGAGGTTTTGGATTGCCCTAGAATGATTTCTAAAGTTTAAAATATGAACATTAGACAAGAAAACCATGAGGAAGGTCAAGGGACTAAGGATATGTTAGAAAACCAGAAAGAATCCGAGACTATGTTATTACAGTTGAAAGAAACACTGAATGATCATAGAGACATCAGTTTACCAAAGATATTAAAAGAGAAGCTATGCATAGAAATAAGAATAGGAGACTTCGACATAGACTGTGTCTTGGATGAGGAAACACAGGTGAATATCATGCCATAAAGAACTTGGGAAATTTTGGGAAGGCCTGTTGTGATTTCTTCATTGGGAAGGATAGTATTGTTTAAAGGAAAGATGATAACCCTATGTGGAAGAGTTACTAATGTACCTATGATGGTTCATGGAACATCGACCGAAGAAGAATTTGAAGTTATTAAGTTTGTTGAGAACAACACCCCTTTTGCAGTTTTGCTAGGAAAGACCTAGATTGAGAAAGATTAGATAAGAAGAAAAGTAGAGGAGGAAGCCACATAACATAAAAAAAAATAATTAAGGGACTTCATAGCTATAAAAATAGGGTGACTAACACAAGAACAAGAGGACAAGTCGAAGCCACTCATGGCCAGAGACTTAGTTGTCAAAGTTGAAAGAATACAGGAAGGCTTGAAAAACCTGTCCATGCAGGAGAGAAGAGCACCTACCCCAGAAGTAGCAAGAGAAGAAGTATTACCCTTGAAACCTTTGGAAGACCCTCAACAATGCGAAGTTACTAAGCTAAGAGAAGATAAGAATAATAATGGAAAAAGGAATCCAAAAATTCAGATCACAGGAAAGAAGGCAAGAAAGCTCATTAGGAAGAAAGCAAAGTTAGAAAAATTGCAAGAAATTCCATAGAAGACTTTACAGAAAGCAGGCTTACAGAACTTGAACCTTGTCGGAATAACAGAGCCACACAAAATGGCACTTCACCACGGAAAATCTATATGATCGTTGGAGGTGTCCCGACCGTTAGAATGACGCTCTGGAACGGTTAGAAACGCAGTTATTGCCGAAAAGATTGACATTGGACCATTGAGACCGCGCCATAACGGATGGATTCGTATTAATTAAGGTATTTCGACCTGTTGAAGGAATCTGTTATGACGTTGCTAATTTAATCCATCGAATGCCACACTAGGACCACTTTTTTCAAACTGAGATAATTGAGGTAACAGAGAATTGATCACATACTGTGTTGTGCTGTCTAGACATCGCCATCCGTCTGATTGCCTTGTCTACCTGTTCGCCTACCCGAGTTGTTCAATCATGAGTGTGCATGTCGGGCGAACAGAGCGCAGTAGAAAGAATCAGGGCGTTGGCCTCATAATGTAAGCAACTAAGTGACCAAAGTGCACAGACCTATGAGCGCCTCACAAAATATCCAGAGTTGAGGAGATTGGAAGCACAACTCCAGGAGGCAAAGCAGCAGGCATCTACAGTGCAAGCACAAATGAAGTTTCTTACTGCAGTTGAGAAGATGAAGAGGTCGCGGGAGCAACGCTTAGTTCAGCAGCAGGTCACTGCCATCCAGAGTAGAGTTATGGAGGTGACACATAGACTCCGTCTGGTGCAGGAAGAAGCCTACACGCTTTTTGAAGAATTTGAGGGACACGACTCACAGTTGGAACATGTCGTCGCAACATTGGAACAACGTCTGGGAGTGCCTGTCACTGAGTAAGTAATTCAGGAGTTCGTCGAGCAAGAGGCTCTAGCGAAGCAGGAAGTCGAGGCAACTCGAGCTAAGTTCGAGGCCTTCGAAGCAGTATTTCCCAGATCAAATTGACTCGGGACAAGTCACGGGTGAGTGTTGGGGCCTGTTGGTCCTCGACCAAGTTTTGAGGAAACGTTGGTCGTGTTTGACCATTTTTGGGACTTCAACAGGCTGGTCGAAGACGGAGCACCCAAGTGAAGAGGAGATCGCGAGATCTCACCCATTTTTGCGAGTTTTTTGGGATTTTAGGGTTTATGTAATGGGTATGGGATGTTGGCCCATGGGTTTACCCATGTCTATGCCCTTTTTGTAATGTATAAATAAGTAGCTAGGCGATGTAAGTAGACGTCGGGTTTTGAGGTCATGGGATTAGTGCATGACTATAGTATTTTAAGACTTGCAGATCTAATTGCAAGTGATTGTAAGAGGCTTTATGCACAAATTGTGTAAGACTTTATGCTGTGACCTGATTTGAGGAAGGTGGATCTAGTGCATTGTGCACTGTGCACAGATCGCTTGTCCAGTGCAGAGTGAGCTCTGTGGCTCTGTGATTGTAAGAAGATTAAAGAGACTAATAAAGAATAAGAAGAGTTGGTGGACGCAACCCCACACTGGAGTGAACCACGTATATCCTGTGTCGATGTGCTTTGTGCCATGTTGTTCATGTTATTTATGTATCTATTTGATTAGTGCACTGTTCTTGATGTATGATAGATAGATCTATGAATTCTTAGTGCTTTATGATGTGAATGAACGTTAGATCTAACCTTATGCTATGTGCTAAGAGGTTGCAAGGGTTAGATCTTGTGTTGATTCTGTATCTAGGGTTTAATCTGCGATGTGAATGGATTTATGAACTAATGCATGTTATTGGCTAAGTGCTCTATAAGTGTTGTAATCACAGATCTGTGTCCCAGCTAGGTTGTAGACACCTGAGTCCTACAACCCCCCTTTCCTCTACCTTAGGTGAGATTTCATCTACCTAGTTATGACAACAAGCCTCACATAACGACGAGAGAGTCCTACAACCCTCCTATTTAGTTACGACAACAACCCTAACATAACAAGTGCAATTTTTTTTTTTTTTGTGTCTGTGCATGTGTAGAAGGGTAATAAGGATATTATACTCAACGTCACCACATGACGATAAACATGACGCATGCAACTCACGTGACAACAACATAACGACCTAAGAGGCACATCAAGCACCTGGAAGCAATGCACGACAATCAATCGATGAGGAATAGAATGACTACCCGCCCGTCCTACCCTGCAATGGTTAGGACCTCCAGGACACATAAGCAACGCTCAAGCCCAGGTTTCCATCGATTTTGACCATTTAAGGTCTCAGGGTTGGCGACTATTCTGAGGAACAAGGAGGTGTCTACGTCCTACCCGACACAAGCAGACCAAGCACATTAAAATTTTGCACCCGAGTACAGATATTAATTAAAATGAACAACCGCACCTCAACATGAAGTGCAAGCTAAAAACAACTTTGCCAACACCCAACCGTTCCTCAAGGCCGAGAGGTCTATATCGAAGGTTTAATTTGGCGTTAGTTACTGATCAATTATCCAGTCTAAATTCCATTAGTCAGTGAGTTACCAACGAAACTTTAGAAATAAGTAAATTAAATAATTGCAAAATCCCAAATTACTAATATCATATTAACTTATTACCCTTAGCTTAAAAAGACATTACCTTTTATACATTATCCAAAAACAAATAAATTATTTTTTTTTATTCAAAACAACCTATACTAATTTATAGCTATGGAAATTTATATTATTAAAGGATAAGGGCAAGTGTTGTTGAACCAATCTATTCATAACAGAAATATAAAACCACCACTCTTTTTGTCCACAATGACAACTTCAATTCCAAAAATTATTGGCGCGGAAATATGGTTAGCAGCCAAACCATCATGCCATGTAATAGCATCTAATCAATCAAACAAGAAACTAAAATGCTAAGTCGTAAATCTTGATCTGAACAATTAACTAAAACCCAAATCTTGATTTTAAGAATTTAATAAAAACAACAATAATAATTACTAACAAATTTACCTTTAGGTGCTTCAC
>ML780001.1:232191-301629 GCA_009831015.1 Picea engelmannii
AATCTTGATCTGAACAATTAACTAAAACCCAAATCTTGATTTTAAGAATTTAATAAAAACAACAATAATAATTACTAACAAATTTACCTTTAGGTGCTTCACGATAAATGGGCAACTATTAGTGCTGCCAGAAGATCCGAACGACATCGCAGAGAAGATTTGGTCAATGGAGGGCATAAAGATAATTGCGCAACCTTAGGGGTTATAAATTTACACTAAGCAGTTAATTTCGAAATAATAACTAATAAACATTTTTTTAAACGAAAATTTGGTAACTTCTATTTTAGGAACCAGAAGCTTGTGATGTGAATACCTCCGTAAGACTTCGATATTTGCAGCGATATAACTCACCTACTAGCGATAATCATTACATCAATTGTCCAACAAATAAACAAAAATAAAACCGTCGGCCACTGAATTGCAACTATTGTCTAAATATAAGTGGTTGTTGTCAAGGGAGAGATGTTCAAAGCAAAATTAAATGTTGTTATGCGGTTAAAGGAATTCACATCTACTCTATTCAACGAACTTTGAATGCTATTATCAAACGCTAACAAATCAATAAATATCATTGCCAGAAATAACATAAAGCTATCAGAATTAAAAATCACCACTTTAATACACGAGTGACAGTTGGTGTCCTGGTAAATTTGAATAATGCGTTGGTCAAAATGCGATTCATAAAATGCATGAGGTGGTTGTCATAGGGTAAGGAGTGGCTGCGCAGATAAATGTAAAATAAGTCTCAATGCTAAAAATCTAAGACCTCGAATGGTTATATATATAATTTTTTCTTAAAAAAAAAAAAAAAAAAAAAAANTTAAAAAAAAAAAAAAAAAAAAACAATTTTGATGAAATCTTGGAGCGAATTTCATGAATAAAAATAAAGTATTTTAATATAGTAAGACTGCTGGTAAGTCAAGGTTCATTAACGAAGGCGGAGGTGCTTATGAGGGAGTGAGGAACATTGCTGTCAGCAAAATTTATAGGGCAGAGGTCGCACAGAGTCCAATCGCTACCCCAAAACAGGAAAGGCAACAGTATCACTAGCAGGTTACAAATGAAGCACAGGGAGGTTGAAAATCATGAAGAGGCTGACCAAAGAAATACGCTGTTAGAAATGCTTAAATTCAGGGATAAGATGCGCGGTGTACAATGATAAAGAACACCCTTAAATCGATGATAAAACTTCGCAAATAAATGCTGGAAGATGCTTGGTTTACCCCGTCAAAAGATTTTTTTTTATCAATTTACAACCGGTTTTTGGGATCCCAAAAGAGTACACACGTTGCAGAAGGACAAGCAGAGTTGGATTAAAGACTGAAGTGCCCAATCGAAGAAACAAAACATATTATAGATAGCCCACAAGGTAGCCGATAAGATTGAAAGTTAGGGCCAAGGTAACCGAACTAGATTTTTGCTACAGGGCCCCTTTTTCTGGTAAATGAATAGAGAAATTACATTAAAATACAGGAAGTCATGTCTGTGAGATGAGACATCTCGCCCATTTTCAATCTAGTACGAGGATTCTGTGTGAATGTCAAATGACATGCCAGATTAAGATTGCCTCTTGAATCTTTGCTATCCCAATACCCATTATGCCATTGTTGAGATTTGAGGTGCCGAATCAAAGACCTTTGTTGCAGGGTTAATACAATATCCCCTACTGAAAATCAGGAACCGATACATATCAAGGTTTCAACAGAGATTGAAATCAACAAAATCCCAAGGGACAACTGACTATAATTTTCATTCCGCCAACTTAGATTGTCCAGGCTGGGGATGATAACACAGAGTTAAGTGGCGAGGAAGGTAATGCCACACAGTGCTGGTTCACCCAACAATTTATAAAGACGCAGAGATAAACTTATCCGACGATTATAAAAAGCAGAATTAAAGAAACTTCGCCATCATTAAAAATTTCAAGGTCATGTAAACGCATCAAGGAGCAAGTCGAACCCTCAGGCAAGGACAACATTACGGGTAGACAGCTAACAGGGCCGTCCTTTGCTCATCATCCTCACACAGAAAAATAGGGCGTGAGATCCATAGGTCTTTTAACGCTAAGGCGACGACCGTAGATCAGGCTCCTGGCCCACTGCTCAGGCGAGGACCGAGGAGCTAGGGATGAAGGCAAACAACCGATAGGGTCACAATCAACACCACTGGATGGTCACAACATGCCGGGAAACGACGGTCACGTGAAATCAATCAACCATTCAATCAACTAGGCTATAAAAATTTTATTCATGAAACTAGACAACCAGTTTACCTACCCAATAAACATGCATATCTAAATCATAAATCCTACAACAATCTACCATTCAAACGAAGAAAGCGTACCATTGCCTATTCGCCCGCACTGAGTGACGTCCCGCGCGCTCCGTGCAACTCCTGCTCGCCGACCGTCGAGACTTCACAGGTACCTCCCAGCCAATGCTAGGGGTACTCTTCTTCCCCCTTAGCTCCCCGAGCTGCAAAGGGGTCGTACACACACTATCCAGAGATTTAGATTAGCACCCAGCTCGCCTTGCAAGGCCGAGCTACCACTCCTCACCGAGCTGGGTATCCCAACTCCCACAAGTTAAATTAGTCAAGTAGATATTTCTGCAGCATAACGTTACACAAACAGAAGATGATCCTTCCTCCTTCCCCTTCCTTCATTTATAGAGTTTCGAACTTCCCCTCTTTCCTAAAATCTCCTTTAATTAAAATTTTAAAAATAATTTCCTAAAAATTCTTCTCCGTACAAGTGTCCCTCATCCCCTACATTCCTCCATTATTTAATTTTATTAATTAGTTAATTATGTTATTCCCCTCACCCACCTAGAGTTACTCCTAGAATCACTCTTAGGTGTCCCCAAATTCCCTTACAAGTTTTAAAGGCTTTCCCTATTATGAAATTGCTAATTCAGTTTAAAATTAGAAAGCTATTAAATGGTAGATTCTTTACTAAGTTAACTTTTCGCTCTTTTCCTTAAGTTCCCCTTTTTCCCTTTTTATGTTACCTCTTTTCCTAGTTTTCTAAATTTTAAGATTTTCCCTCTTTCCCTCTTTTTACTTAGAACTTAAAAAGGCAGGTGTGAAATTTAGACCCTTTTCCCTTTTATCATTAATTAGTATATTTTAAATTATAAAAAAGATAAAACAATTAATTCCCCTTTTTACATTTTATATCAACAGATTTTTTTTTTAATGAAAAATTAAATTTCTTACTCCCTTCATGTTAGAAGATTTAACGAAGTTCATAATTATTATTAAGTTATTATTATTTTAATTATTTTTATTTTTTTATAGAAGACAAAAATTTTACCACTAGCGTAATTTAGACTTAGGCCTTAAATTTCGTACTGGGTGACATTTAATTAGGGAAATTGTTTTAAAAATTACTTAACATGTTATTCATCTTAAGGTCATCTAGGATCATCCATCTATCATCAACAACACGATGTGCCCTTCAGGATGCACTAGGTGCTCCAAGGGTGCCACTCACCTCATCTGTTCCCTTGCGCGATGTGCCCTTCAGGACGCACTACATGCTCCAAGGGTGCCACTTGCCTCTTGACTGATTTGGTAGACATCAATAACCCTTGGAGTCAACACTCCGCTAGGTGAACTTGTGGGAGACTAAGGGATTCTAAGGAATAAGGCCCCTGCCTTATTGTGCGCCCCTTAGAATCATCGTGAGCGATTGTTGCAGTCTGCCCTCACGACATCGTGGGTCCTCTCGAACTAGGTAATCGTTAACCTACAGTTCGAACCACGGTGGGAGTGCTAGTAGGCTGTGGCAAGGCTGCTGTCCACACCTCTCCCTCAACATCTCTGGTAGTCGTGCTTGACCCCTTTACTCCATATGTGAGTCTGGTCGGCAAGCTATCGTCAGCCTGCATCATCAACAAATCATGTTAGAACATATCCATATCATATCATCCAGTCATATGCACTAATATCACAGTAAAACAATCAAACCCCAATAACACACTCCTTGACTCGATCCGGAGTCCAAGGGGTTCCATCGATGCCTTGACATCCTCTAGGTCCGTAGTCCTGCACACTAAGTAAAACCGAGTCAATAGCACCTGTCTATGTCAAAGCGGTAAAACAACATGTCATCAACCAATAACGCCTCATAATCAAAATCAAAAGTTTTAATAGCATAATAATCCAGATCACTTGAGAGCAAGTGTGCTCAAAGAATAAGTTCGCTCAGTGCGCCAGAGCGGGATGTTACATACACCCCCTCTTGGTCTAAACTTCATCCCAAAGTTTCACAGTATAAATGCCGAAATAAAGTGTATCATATGTCTATCTATCAAACAAAAATGGAAACTGTTGGCGCATATCATATGTGTCCTCCCAGATCGTCGAGTGCGGACTATAATTGTCCCTTTGGACCTTGACTTGATCTACCGTTCGATGTCATAGCTGTCGAACGCGATGATCCAAGATGTAGACTGACTCAACCATGAGTGCTCCCTCGTCCGATACCTGCAAGGAACTCACGTCAATAACATGTGTAGGACCACTAATATAATGTCTCAAAATAGATACATGAAAAACATTGTGCATACGCCTCAAAGAATCAGACAAGGCTAGTCGATAGGCCACGGGCCCCTTTCTCTCCACAATCTTGAAAGGTCCCACTAACCTAGGAGAGATTTTAGCTCCCTTCCCATACTTGATGGAACTCTTATGCGGTTTAACCCACAAGAAGACTTGATCGCCGACCTCATAACTACGGTCGACACGACGCGCATCAACATAACTCTTCTGTCGATCTTGCACTTCTTTAATCCTTTGTCTTATTGTTTGCATTTTCTCTTCCATTTCTTGGATCGCTTCTAGTCCCACCAGGACCTTATCCTCAAGCCGATCCCAACTCAAAGGCGTTCGACATGGTCGCCCATAAAGAAACTCGAAAGGCACCATCTTAATGGTGCTTTGGTAACTGTTGTTGTAAGCGAACTCCACTAGTGGCAAGAATTCTTCTCAACGCTTTTGTTGGTTCATTACGTAAATGCGCAACATGTCCTCCAAGGTCTGGTTCGTTCGTTCAGTCTACCCATCAGTCTCCAGGTGATATGCAGTACTAAAGTTAGATTGGGTTCCCAAGGCCTCTTGGAAACTCGTCCAAAATCGTCCAGTAAACACCGATCCTCGATCGAATATAATCCTCTTAGGCACGCCATGTAGCCTCACAATCTCACCGATGAAAAATCTAACTATGTCAGGTGCCTGATACATTGTACACATAGGAATAAAGTGAGCACTCTTCGTCAGAGTGTCTACTACTACGAAAATCGAGTCACGTCTCCTTGTCGTCAGTGGCAATCCAACAATAAAGTCCATTGAAATAACCTCCCATTTCAATTCCAGAATAGCGTGTGGTTGTAGTAATCCTGCTGGGTGTCTATGTTCAGCCTTTACCTGCTGACATTCTAGACATCTGGCCACATAGTTGACTGTGTCTGTCTTCATTCCCTTCCAGAAGAATAAGGGTTTAAGGTCTGCCCTCATCTTCGTGACTCCCGGGTGAGCCATGTAAATTGCTCTATGAGCCTCGCTCAGGATCAACATCCTCAACTCGTCGTTCGACGGTACGTAGATTCGATTTTTAAACCTCAATAAACCATCGCTATCAAAAGAAAATCCTTCAAATCGTGGTACCATCATTGTGTTTTGTTCGATAAAACCCTCGACCTCTTTGTACCAGTCATTGTCACACTGTAAGGTTAGAATCTTTTCACGTAGATTCGTTTGAAGAGGCAACACCAAAAAGATGTGTGGTCTCTGACTCAATGCATTTGCCACTTGGTTCACTGTTGCTTTATGTAAGTAGTCTCGAAGTCGTACTCGCTAAACAATTCCGACCAACACCGTTGTCGCACGTTCAGGTAACTTTGTGTAAAGATGTATTGTAGTCCACAATGGTAAGTATTTAGTTCGAATTTTCATCCAACAAGGTAGTGTCTCCAAACCTTCAAGGCATAAACGATGGCTAACAACTCCAAATCATGTGTCGCGTAGTTATCCTCACGCCTTCTCAGTTTCCTCGAAATGTAAGCGATCACTCGTCCGTCTTGCATCAAGACCCCACCTAAGCCTTCCTTGGATGCGTCAATGCATACCAAGAAGTCCACATCCATGTCAGGGACCTTTAGTATCGGTGTTGTTGTCAACAATTCCTTGAGCCTACGAAATGCTTCCGCGCATTTCTCGATCCAAACAAACTTCTTGTTCTTCTTCTGCAACTCTGTGATCAAATTTGCTATCTTCGAAAACCCCTCGACGAACCATCGATAGTATCCTACTAAACCCATGAAGCTACGCACCTACGGGACATTCGTCGGCACATGACATTCCATAATAGCCTCGACCTTGGCTGGATCCACGACGATGCCTTCGCCAGAGATGACATGCCCTAAGTAGTGAATCTTCGATTGAAAAGAGAATTTGGACAACTTCCCATACAATTTGTGCTCTCGCTGACACTGTAGTACCAAGCGCAAGTGCTCGTCATGCTCCTTCGTCATCCGAGAGTAGATCAAAATATCGTCAATGAATACTTGGTTGAACTTGTCCAAGTACTTGCGGAACACCCCATTCATCAAACTCATAAATACCCCCGAGGCGTTTTTCAGTCCAAACGGTAAAACAATAGACTCGTAATGTCCAAACCTCATCTTAAAGGCGGTCTTAGGGATTTCATCTTCCTTAATCAGTAACTGGTGATACCTTGATCACAAATCGATCTTTGAGAACACCGTCACACCCTTCATTTGATCGAACAGATCATCAATTCTCGGCAACAGATACTGATTCTTGATCGTGGCCTTGTTCAGTTGACGATAGTCAATGCAGAGCCTCCACGATCCATCCTTCCTTCGTATGAAAATAATAGGTGCACCCCACAGTGACACACTAGGACGTATCAGTCCTAGGTCCAACAACTCCTTCAGTTGCATTTTCAACTCTTGTAAGTTCGGGGTCAACATCCGATAAGGCATTCTTGCTATCGGTTCAGTCCCCGGTTTTAGGTCTGTGGTAAACTCCAATTCCCTTTCTCACGGCATCCTAGGTAACTCCTCCGGAAACACGTCTGAAAACTCTCTCACCACCGGAAGGTGTTCTAGACCTTCCACTACTCCCTTCTCGTTGAATGCAATGATCACATAAAGGTTGCACCCCTTGTGCATGCTCTTCTGAAGTTGCAAGGAAGAGATAAACCTCAGGGAAACTTCCTGGTTCCGTCCTACAATCACATGTCTTTATCCCTTGTCATCGACCAAGGTCAACCGTTTCGTCTTACAGTTGAGTATCGCCTCATGTGCTTCCAACCAGTCCATACCAATCACGACATCATAAGATCCTAGGATCGTGACGTACAGGTTGGCCCTTGTGACAAACTCTCCCAGGTTAAGGATACAACCCGTAACCTTTCCTCCAACCTTCTGTTTGGCTCCCGAAGCCACCTCTACGAAGCTAAACTCGTCCTGTTCGACTGCCTTTACCTTAATCCTTTTTAGTGATGCACTAGAAATGAAACTATCGGTAGCACCGGGATCTATCAAAATACTGAGGGTTTGGTCAGCAACGGTACCTGTCGTCTCGAGCACAGTCGACTGATGCTTTGCTCGGCGGTTATTCACCGCTGCATGAATCTGATGGGCCTTGCCCATATCTCCCATGGTAGTGGGTCCAGCTGATCTGGATGCTCTGTTCTTCTCCATAGGGCAGTCGTGCTAGTAGTGTGGCTCCCCACACGTCCAACACCCCTTCTTCGACCTAGTAGTCCTGGTACCCGAAGTAGAAAATGATGACCCACTGGCCTGGAATCCTGGTCTGTTCTGCTGAACAGGCCTAAACTATTGTTGCTGCGGTCGACACTGCTGCTAATGCTATGGTCCTCGATAAGGTGTCCGTTGTTGAGGTGTCGGTCGCTGAGGTGTAGTGAAAGTGGATCCCCTCTGGAAGCCACGATATCCTGGCGTATCTCTGGCTGGTGTTTGATGCTGCTGTGCTCCAGATGACACCTTCCCTGCTAGTCCCGCTGGAGTCCTGGTCTAACCCCCGCTGATAAGCTCCTCCTCTGCTATGAGGGCCTTCTGGATAGCATCATGCAAGGTTTGAGGCATCAAAAACTTGACCTTTGCACGTAAGCTACCATTAAGGCCAAACACAAACCTATTGACGTTAATTTTCTCAGTTTTAAGGTGTAGAGCATACCGAAGTTGCTCCATAAAACGAGCCTCGTACTCGGGCACCGTACGACCGCCCTGTTGTAAGGCATTGAACTCATTGAGCTGATGCTCAATGAATTCCTCTAAAAGGTACCTCTCTCAGAATCGTTCCTCGAACAGTTCCCATGACACGTCTTCGACGACCATGTTCAACTATGGTAGGAGCGTCTTCCACCATAGAAGAGCACTCCCTTTCAGTTGAAAGACTACCATGCGGACCTTCATGTTGGAGGTATAATCACGAAGTGCAAAGCACATCGCCATGTTCTCTAACTATGCCTCGACGGTTGCGCCATTCGGGGCACCAAAGAACTCAGGAAATTTGACCTTTTCGAGTTCACGATGAATGCTACCAGTGCCAACCAGAGTGCGCGGCGGAACCTCAGTGGGTGCTGGCACCTTGGCCTCATCTCTGTCCAAACGACTTATCAGTGCCTCAGACATGCGTTGAAAAGATCTCATCATTCTGACTACATCACCCACTGCTATCTACTCCTGTTCGAGAACCTGCTCGTCTCCTTGGGGGTTAGACCCCTCGGGCGTGGATGCTACTGGAGGTGTTGTACCTCCTCCCCTAGCACCTCGTCATCTGCCTCCGCGACGTCCTCTAACCATGATTACCTACACACACACAAGTCAACTCAATCAACAACATTATAATCAATCATATCAACGAAAGCCGTAGCGATCCCAAGACGTGGGTTGAACCTGCTTTGTTACCATATGTAACAACCCTCCCGTTTAGTTACGACAACAAGCCTCACATAACAAGTGCAATTTTTATTTTTTTTGTGTGCGTGTGTAGAAGGGTAATAAGGATATTATACTCAACGTCGCCACACAACGAGGAACATGATGCATGCAACTCACGTGACAACAAAATAATGACCTAAGAAGCACATCAAACACCTAGAAGCAATGCACGACAATCAATCAATGAAGAATAGAATGACTACCCGCCTATCCTACCCTGCAATGGTTAGGACCTCCAGGACACATAAGCAACGCTCAAGCCTAGGTTTCCATCGATTTTGACCATTTAAGGTCTCAGGGCTAGCGACTGTTCTGAGGAACAAGGAGGTGTCTATGTCCTGTCCGACACAAACCGACGAAGCACATTAAAAGTTTACACCCTAGTATAGATATTAATTAAAATGAACAACCGCACCTCAACGGGAAGCACAATCTAAAAATGACTTCGCCAACACACAACCGTTACTCAAGGACGAGAGGTCTATATCAAAGGTTTAATTTGGCGTTAGTTACTGATCAATTATCCAGTCTAAATCCCATTAGTCAGCGAGTTACCAACGAAACTTTAAAAATAAGTAAATTAAATAATTGAAAAATCCCAAATTACTAATATCATATTAACTTATTACCCTTAGCTTAAAAAGGCATTACCTTTTATACATTATCCAAAAACAAATATTTTTTTTTTAAATTTTTTTATTCAAAACAACCTATACTAATTTATAGCTATGGAAATTTATATTATTAAAGGATAAGGGCAAGTGTTGTTGAACCAATCTATTCATAACAAAAATATAAAACCACCACTCTTTTTGTCCACAATGACAACTTCAATTCCACAACTTATTGGTGCGGGAATATGGTTAGCAGCCAAACCATCATGCCATGTAATAACATCTAATCAATCAAACAAGAAACTAAAATGCTAAGTCGTAAATCTTGATCTGAACAATTAACTAAAACCCAAATCTTGATTTTAAGAATTTAATAAAAACAACAATAATAATTACTAACAAATTTACCTTTAGGTGCTTCACGATAAATGGGCAACTATTAGTGCTGCCAGAAGATCCGAACGGAATCACAGAGAAGATTTGGTCAATGGAGGGCATAAAGACAATTGCACAACCTTAGGGGTTATAAATTTACACTAAGCAGTTAATTTCGAAATAATAACTAATAAACTTTTTTTTAAACGAAAATTTGGTAACTTCTGTTTTAGGAACCAGAAGCTTGTGATGTGAATACCTCTGTAAGACTTTGATATTTGTAGCAATATAACTCACCATCCAGTGATAATCATTACATCAATTGTCCAACAAATAAATAAAAATAAAACTGTCAGCCACTGAATTGCAGATATTGTCTAAATATAAGTGGCTGTTGTCAAGGGAGAGTCGTTCAAAGCAAAATTGAATGTTGTTATGCGGTTAAAGGAATTCACATCTACTCTATTCAACGCACTTTGAATGCTATTATCAAACACTAACAAATCAATAAATATCATTGCCAGAAATAACAGAAAGATGTCAGAATTAAAAATCGCCACTTTAATACACGAGTGACAGTTGGTGTCCTGGTAAATTTGAATAATGTGTTGGTCAAAATGCCATTCATAAAATGCATGAGGTGGTTGTCATAGGGTAAGGAGTGGCTACGCAGATAAATGTAAAATAAGTCTCAATGCTGAAAATCTAAGACCCCGAATGGTTATATATATAAATTTTTCTTTAAAAGAAAAAAACGATTTTGATGAAATCTTGGAGTGAATTTCATGAATAAAAATAAGGTATTTTAATACTGTAAGACTGCTGGTAAGTCAAGGTTCATCAACAAAGGCGGAGGTGCTCGTGAGGGAGTGAGGAACGTTGTTGTCAGCAAAATTTATAGGGCAGAGGTCGCACACAGTCCAATCGCTAGCCCTACACAGGAAAGACAACAATATCACTAACAGGTTACAAATGAAGCGTGAGGAGGTTTAAAATCATGAAGAGGCTGACGAAAGAAATACGCTGTTAGAAATGCTTAAATTCAGGGATAAGATGCACGATGTAGAGTGAAAAAGAACACCCTTAAATCGATGATAAACCTACACAGATAAATGCTGGAAGACGGTTGGTTTACCCCATCAAAAGAATTTTTTTATCAATTTACAACTAGTTTTTGGGATCCCAAAAGAGTACACACGTTGTAGAAGGACAAGCAGAGTTGGATTGAAGACTGAAGTGCCCAATCGAAGAAACAAAATAGATTACAGATAGCCCGCAAGGTAGCCGGTAAGATTGAAAGTTAGGGCGAAGGTAACCAAACTAGATTTTTTCTACAGGGCCCCTTTTTCTGGTAAATGAATAGAGAAATTACATTAAAATACGGAAAGTCACATCCGTGAGATGAGACATCTTGCCCCTTTTCAATCTAGTACGGGGATTCTGTGTGAATGTCAAATGACAGGCCATACTAAGATTGTCTCTTGAATCTTTGCTATCCTAATACCCATTATGCCATTGTTGAGATTTGAGGTGCCAAATCAAAGACCTTTGTTGCAGGGTTAATACAATATCCCCTACTGAAAATCAGGAACCGATACATATCAAGGTTTCAACAGAGATTGAAATCAACAAAATCCCAAGGGATAACTGACTATAATTTTCATTCTGCCAACTTAGATTGTCGGGGCTGGGGCTGATAACGCAGAGTTAAGTGGAGAGGGAGGTAATGCCGCACAATGTTAGTTCACCCAACAATTTATAAAGATGCAGAGATAAACTTATCTGGTGATTATAAAACGTAGAATTAAAGAAACTTTGCCATCATTAAAAATTTCAAGGTCATGTAAATGCATCAAGGAGCAAGTCGAACCTTCAGCCAAAGACAACATTACGGGTAGAGGGCTAACAGGGTCGTCCTTTTCTCATCATCCATGCATAGAAAAGCAGGGCGTTGAGATCCATAGGTCTTTTAACGCTTAGGCGACGACCGTAGATTAGGCTCCTGGTTGACTGCTCAGGCGAGGACTGAGGAGCTAGGGATGAAGGCAAACAACCGATAGGGTCACACTCAACACCACTGGGCGGTCACGACATGCTGTGAAACGACGGTCACGGGAAATCAATCAACCATTCAATCAACTAGGCTATAAAAATTTCGGTCATGAAACTAGACAACTAGTTTACCTACCCAATAAACATCCAGATCTAAATCATAAATCCTACAACAATCTACCATTCAAACGAAGAAAGCGTACCGTTTCCTTTTCGCTTGCACTAAATGACATCCCGCGCTTTGTGCAACTCCCACTCGCTGACCATCGAGACTTCACTGGTACCTCCCAACCAATGCTAGGGGTACTCTTCTTCCCCCTTAGCCCCCCGAGCTGCAAAGGGGCCACACACACACTATCCAGAAATTTAGACTAGCACCTAACTTGCCTCGCAAGGTCGAGCTACCACTCCTCACTGATCTAGGTATCCCAACTCCAACAAGTTAAATTAGTCTAGTAGATATTTCTGCAGCGTAACATTACACAAATAGAAGATGTCCTTCCTCCTTCCCCTTCCTTCATTTATAGAGTTTCGAACTTCCCCTCTTTCCTAAAATCTCCTTTAATTAAAAATTTAAAAATAATTTTCTAAAAATTCTTCTCCGTACAAGTGTCCCTCATCCCCTACATTCCTCCATTATTTAATTTCTTTAATTAGTTAATTATCTTATTCCCCTCACCCACCTAGAGTTACTCCTAGAATCACTCCTAGGTGTCCCCAAATTCCCTTACAGGTTTTAAAGGCTTTCCCTATTATGAAATTGCTAATTCAGTTTAAAATTAGAAAGCTATTAAATGGTAGATTCTTTACTAAGTTGACTTTCCGCTTTTTCCCTTTTTATGTTACCTCTTTTCCTAGTTTCCTAAATTTTAAGATTTTCCCTCTTTCCCCATTTTTACTTAGAACTCAAAAAGGCAGGTGTGGAATTTAACCCCTTTTCCCTTTTATCATTAATTAGTATATTTTAAATTATCAAAAATATAAAACAATTAATTCCCCTTTTTACAGTTTATATCAATAGATTTTTTTTAATTTTTTTTTAATGAAAAATTAAATTTCTTACTCCCTTCATGTTAGAAGATTTAACGAAGTTCATAATTATTATTTAAGTTGTTATTATTATTATTATTATTATTATTATTGTTATTATTATTATTATTATTATTTTTTATAGAAGACAAAATTTTACCACTAGCGTAATTTAGACTTAGGCCTTAAATTTCGTACTGGGCGACATTCAATTAGGGAAATTGTTTTAAAAATTACTTAACATGTTATTCATCTTAAGGCCATCTAAAATCATCCCTCTATCATCAAATACACGACATGCCCTTCAGGATGCACTAGGTGCTCCAAGGGTGCCACTCACCTCATCTGTTCCCTTGCACGATGTACCCTTCAGGATGCACTACGTGCTCCAAGGGTGCCACTCGCCTCTTGACTGATTTGGTAGACATCAATAACCCCTGGAGTCAACACTCCGTTAGGTGAACTTGTGGGAGACTAAGGGCTTCTAAGGAATAAGGCCCCTGCCTTATTGCACACCCCTTAGAATCATCGTGAGTGACTGTCATAGTCTTCCCTCATGGCATCGTGGGTCCTCTCAAACTAGGTAATCGTTAACCTACAGTTCGAGCCACATCGAGAGTGCTAGTAGGCTGTGGCTGGGATGTTGTCCACACCTCTTCCTCAACATCTCTGGTAGTCATGCGTGACTCCTTTACTCGATATGTGAGTCTAGTTGGCAAGCTATCGTCAGCCTGCATCATCAACAAATCATGTCAGAACATATCCATATCATATCATCCAGTCAAATGCACTAATATCACAGTAAAACAATCAAAACCCAATGACACACTCCCTGACTCGATCCGAAGTCCAAGGGGTTCCATTGATGCCTTGGAATCCTCTAGGTCCATAGTCCTTCACACTCAGCAAAACCGAGTCAATAACACCTGCCTATGTCAAAGCGATAAAACAACATGTCATCAACGCATAATGCCTAATAATCAAAATCGAAAGTTTTAATAGCATAATAATTCGGATCACTTGCGAGCAAGTGTCCTCAATGAATAAGTTCGCTCAGTGCGCCAGAGCGGGATGTTACAAGTGCGAAGTGAGCTCTGTGGCTCTGTGCCTGTAAGAAGATTAAAGGAGACTAATAAAGAATAAGACGAGTTGGTGGACGTAGCCCCACACTGAAGTGAACCACGTATATCCTGCGTCGATGTGCTTTGTGCCATGTTGTTCATGTTATTTATGTATCTATTTGATTAGTGAATTCTTGATGTAGGATAGATAGATCTATGAATTCTTAGTGCTTTATGATGTGAATGAACGTTAGATCTGAGCTTATGCTATGTGCTAAGAGGTTGCAAGGGTTAGATCTTGTGTTGATTCTGTATCTAGGGTTTAATCTGCGATGTGAATGGATTTATGAACTAATGCATGTTATTGGCTAAGTGCTCTGTAAGTGTTGTAATCACAGATCTGTGTCCCAGCTAGGTTGTAGACACCTGAGTCCTACAACCCCCCCTTCCTCTACCTTAGGTGAGACTTCATTTTCTTCGCAGGTGTTGCTGAAAGGCCTGGTAGTTAGGGTTTTGTTGGTGTGTTGTTGAAACGTTGAAACCTGTGTCTGCCCCTCTGCCAACAAAGACAATTCCTCATCTGATGAGGATAGTGATAGTGACAATGACTCAGAAAGAGTGCTCTTCATGGTAATGGAAACGCAAAAAAGGAACCCTTGAAAATGATGAAGAGGTTTATAAAGAAGGCGAAGTGGATCTCGAGGTTGAACTTATCGGTGCTTTAAGTGATCTAAAAAGTGAAAGGAAAAAAAACAAGTCCCTTAAGGAAGAATTGATCAAATTAAAGGAGGGTTCTCAAAACCCTAACAACAATTATGAAGAAGTCCAACAAATTATCATAAATTTAAAAGTCCAGCTAGAAGAATCCAAAGTAATTGAAGAAACACTCAAAATCAATTGGAAGAAAAGCATAAAATAAACAAGTCTTTGGAAGTTGAAATAGTATCACTAAGAAAGGAACTTCATAAGAAGGACGTCCGACAAAACTTCGGTAACAAAACCAAAATATTGAATGAAATCATCAATAGTCAAAGGCCATCCGATGACAAGTCTGGACTAGGATACAAGCAAATTCATACTGAGAAGGGTTCAAGCTCCACAACAACAAAAAGAGAAGAAAAAGAAAAGAGCTATGCATAAGTCATCAAAGGGTCCATCAAAAGGGAAGAACGCAAGTCTGCAAAAGAAAATATTCAGGTAATGGAGATCATTCAAGAAGAATATCATCCGATCAAAGGAATGTGGAATCAATAATCGCCAATGGAAAGGAATGAATGCAGAAGAGGTGTATCTCCAAGAAGAATTTCTACCTACATGCATCAAAGAAGCTTCAATCATTGTGAAGGAAACAACAAAAGAGAAGATTGAGATCATCTAAGGCATGAATTCAAAAGGATTGCATCTCAAAGAGGATCACTACTTTCAAGGTATCGAATTTTTTTTCATGGTTATTATTTTACTTGTAATAAATTTGGACATAAAGTTGTAGATTGCAAAGGGTATGTAAAAAAATGTTCAAGCAAGAAATGTTTATGTGCCCCCCTACAATATTGAATGTTACAAATGGCACAACTATGGACACATAGCTCGTGACTGTAGAAGCACGATGACGCCTTCCATGAAGGAAAACACTGATATCGAGTATAAGAAGGTTTGGAGAAGAAAACAAAAACAACAAGAGTAGGTGAATGAAGAACTCCCAAAGATCATACTCCCAGAATATGCATATGTGCGAGATCATGATGAATCTACATGTAAAGAGGAAGATGTTAAGATTCAAAAGGATGATCCTACAATAGAGTATCCTTATATATTGATCTAAACAATATGGCTTGGAGACTCCCAGTAATGTGAATATTGAAGAGGGAGTGTCTAAGAAACAACTATTACATATAGGAGAACTATCTTTCGAACAATCTGAAGTGGTTGCAGATTTTGGGAAGGTAGATTATGAATGATCTGATGGCAGAGACACATAATGTCTCGTGACAAATTGATTGATTAAGGAGCAATTTTTGGAACACATCCCCATGCAAGTATGAAGAGGTCAGCTGACAGTTAAGAGGAATATCATTTTCACACTTTTGAGGAAAATATTCATGATCGTATAGAGGATTCCAATCATGTATTCAAGTAGGGATATATTCATTACAGATTCGAGAATGTGTTCTTGTTGCAAACTTGTAGAGTTTGATTTGAAGATAGAGAAGACTAGTGGACATATTTGATTCAACTTGAGAAACAAGAATATGTGGTGATCAGTTGTATATGTAACATCCCCACTATAATCCCTAGTTTAATTAATGCTTATGTGGATATAATAGGTGGCTACAGCCAAGCGATGTAATATGCGAATTGTATCTCTATGTTTTAATAATGAAATTTGATGCTAGCTGCTAAGGGGACATGGAAAAGAGATGGGGGATGAATTAATCCACAAGAGGGGGAAGTGTCTAGGATAATGTCCAAGAGGGGTCCAAGGGAGAAATACCCATGTATATTAGTTCAACCCATTTTCCTAAAATGATCATTTGTATACGAACCTTCCAATTTTTGATTGAGTGTTCTCAAAGCTAATCATTGAATATATGTAAGAGGGTGGGTGTGAGTGGTCACATCCTAGAGTTATTAGGCACATGGGGGTTGAGTATAATCAACTTTTGGAAGAGTGTGAGTCAAGAAAGACAAGCCAAAGGACCGAAATTCGTAGGGGTTGGGACAACAGTTCTTAGACATGAAGTTTGTCTGCATGAGAAAAAGTAGAGAGCAATAAAGAGAGCTTGAAGTTGGTGCATCCATGGATGGTGAATTCTAGAGCAAGACGGAACGTATTTGGAGTGTTTTGGAGATGAATATTGAAGATTCATGTTTTCATGCTTGAAGAGTGAACTTTGGAGTGAGTTGCATTGTAACATCAAGTGTTTGATGTTGGTTTGTTGGTAGTTTTCCTAGCGACAAGTTCCCTTGAGTTCCCAACTGAGAGATTCTTTCCTACCTGTACCAGAGAGACCTTGATAAATGGGAACATTCCTTGGGTTAATCCTAATAAATGGATGACACATCCCTTGGGTTATACCTAATAAAAGAATGGTGAATTCCTTGAGTTGGGCAGGTCAAGAGGAAGAGAACTAGTAGAAAAATTGGGATAGTCGTAGGAGAATATCAATTGGGTTATGAGTTTTATGAGCTACGAGTGGATTGTAAGAGACCACCATATTTTGTGGATTACTAGCCTCATCTCGGGGGTGAATGGCTGTTGAGAATTGGAACAATCAGTCTATGGTTGGGTGTAACGTCCGTCCTTAGCAACTAGTTGCACAACAAATTCGAAAGATAAGTGTTATATCTTGTTGTCATGTTATTGTTGTGCATGAACTTTATGTATTTGAGAATGATTTATATGTTGATGTGTGAATGATTAAGCTGCATTCATGTTAATTTGGTGTGCTTTAAATGCATTTATTTTATGGTTATAGACAGTAGCTAAACCTGTTTTAAATTCGTAGCTATAAGCTACAGGAAATCGACTAATAGTAAAATAATTACTTTAGTTAGCAGAAAGTTCATTTTTATGTGTATATCTCACCGTAATGTGCCTCGGTTGGGCTGGGGGAACGTTACAAAGTGGCATCAGAGCTCCAATTTCTACATTGAGCCTATATGGGCCGATTTATAGAGTGAAAAATTGAAAATGCAGACTATGCAGGCAAATTGTTTGACAAAATGTCAGAGAGAGGATATTTGCAAACTGTTCGATAAAGTTATTGCAATGAAACTAAGGAATTTTGCAAATAATTCAGAAAATTGAGCCCATAAATTAAATATAAGAAAATTCATTCTCTAATTGAGCATATTTGGTCCTGTAGATGGCTGGAATTTGAAGTTACAGAGCGGCCATGGCACCCATGACAAATTGAGGCGAAATTGGACAAAAAGCCCCAATTTTCACAGAGTAATTCAAGATGAATTCAATGTGCAAGAGGCAAATTTGAAGATTAGGGGGGGTCAAATTTGTATGTAAAGACCCAATTTGGTTGTATTGAGCTTAATTATAAGTGCTAATGGAGGTCGCATAAATAATTGTGAATTTGAGTCTCTTTGGAAAATTTTGAAAATAAGCAAAATTGGAAAATTTTGGGTATTTTTCCATGCAACGACATCGACATGACATGGAGGCCATGTGTCAGCTGACGTGGTAAAAGAAAGACATGCACTACCATAGTGGCAGGTACATGTTGGATGGGATGAGAGTTGGCAGATGACGTGGAGCCATGTGGTAGGCCAACTGTCAATCCCATGAAACTGTGGTAAGCTCTTGGAAATTGCCAGAGTCCTAAGGATCAGTCGGGCGGATGATGAATGGAGTTCTAAGAGTAAAATAAATATGGGATCACCCAAACCAACTGTAAGAAGTGAAAAATTGAACAAGTCCCAAGATGTCACGGAGGTGGTGAACACGACAGAGGATCGAGGTTATGTGAAGAAGTGAGGTAGCCCTGCAGATCTGGGGACCCATGACAAAAACTTGAAAATCAACTAAGTACCAAGAGTAGATTGGTCGGATAGGATCACAGATATAAGATCTGAAAAAGTGTTGTAGACACACTACCTACAGTGAGATCTGAGAAAATCACTAAGTATGGATAATCGATCGGGTGGCCAGGAGGTCACCATGTGTCACAGATCGGATGAACAGAGGGTGAGGGATCCGATGACTCATGATGTATAGAAAATAATGGAAAGGAATCTAAGTACAAGTGCAAAGTGAGTGCGGTGGAACTAGAGGGTACAAATTGGAAAACATGAAAGCCCGAAATGAAAAAGAGATGTGACTTATATCCGTGGTGAATCCATTAAGCCAGATCAACGACAGAGATCTAATCAAGAAATGATCAGACGGTTGTTGATCTTTGCTACTATGTTGTGCGTGCTAATGAATATTCCTTCACTGTTTTGCCACCGCAACTTTAAGCTCAGAGCTCGAATTGGAGCAAACGAGTAGTTGTTGGAAAGGTATTGAGGAGGAGAAGAGATATGTCAACCCATAACTTTGATTTGGGCATTATATTTTCTTCAAAAGTGATAAAAGTGAATTATGTAGCAGTAAAAGAGTGGAAATTGTAACTTGTAATTGTTGTAACCTTTCGCTCATAACTCATATTGAGGCATGTGGACAGTCCTTGGAAAGTTTTTGGGAAAATAATGCATTTAAGGAATCCTACTTGGGAGTAGTGCATTAATATTCTTCATAATTTAAAATGAAGTATGACATGTAATCTAATTGATAAATATTTTGCAATATGCTTAATTCTAACAACAAATTATTGCATGCACATTCTTGCAGAATTAGAGATACAAAAAAGCAGACTTTAGTTACTACATGAGAACTAGAGACATGGAGGATGTTCAAGGGTTTTACAACCATGAAGAAGAAATTAGAGGTCTGCATACTAGCATGGATAATGCTGAGACTAAGTTTAATGGGAGAGGAGACATGCATGAGCCTGTAACTATGAGAAGCCTGTCAAAAGAAGTGCAGAACTATAGGGCCGATAATGAGAGGATCATGAAGGTTCAATAAGAGATACTTCAAAGCCTAAATATGCTACAAAATCAAGTTAAGAAGGACTCCGACACAAGTCAAGCAACTAGTGCTAGAAAAGTATCAACATGAAGGTCCCATAGCAAAAGAGATGATCATGAGAATGATAGGTAGTCAATAATAATGAGTAGACGCCATCATTCTCCAAGGCATTCCACTAGAAGAACTCATGCAATTTCAGGTCCAAGGAGAAGCCCAAGTGTGTCTCCTATTCAAAGGCAAAGGATAAGACCCAATGCAAACATCTTGTAGGGTGAACTCAGGAGGATTAAGCCATCAACTTTCAATGGTGAGTACAAGAAAGGAGAAGATGCTGAGGCCTGGATGTTGGAAATGAAGAAATGTTTCCAACAATATGATTACCCATCCTAGGTAGAAGCTAGAATTGACACCTACCACTTGCAAGGGAATCCAACCATGTGGTGGGATCAACTTAAGCAAGCCAAGAACCTTGATGAGAAAAGAATCTCATGGAGGCAGTTCAAGGGATATTTCCAAGAGAAATATTTTTCTGAGCATTACTATGTAAGAAAGATGAAAGAGTTCTTTGAACTCAACTTGGGAACCATGACAATGGAGGAATATGAGACGCGATTCTTTGAATTGTTAAAGTATGTTGACTTCATCAAGGATGAGAAGGTCAAAATCCAAAGGTTGCTAAGTGGGTTACCCTCTTTATACAATGATAAGATTCAATATGATAACCCCAAAACCTTGGAGGAAACCATACGAAGAACAAGGCATTTGTATGAGCATAGAAAAGGAAGGCCAATTTTCCAAAAAGATTGGAATGACAAGATGAAGGGTAAAAAGGATCAAAGGCAGAAGGTGTTGATTAATTGGGTTTGTTGTCATTGATGTCAACCCTTGAAGAAAGTCCGGTAGAAAATTTTGGTAGCACAAAGTTATGGGTAATGGACCCAATTTTTTTGATGTATAATGGTACAATTTCTAACATATTTGTTGGTAAGACTATTCTAGATGGATAGTACACATCATGCCATTTTCGGTGGTATGTGGAACATCACATAACTCCTCACGGTTAAAGAGTTATGGCCATGTGAAGTTGGAGAACCCTCACGAGTTATCTAGAAGCCCCTAAAAGGTCAAAGTAGTCAAATTGGTTGCAAAGAAAAAATTATTTAAATAATAAAGTGGTTGCAACAAGAAGTGGTGAGTTTACTATTTATGGATAAGTCAAAGTGGTTGCAAAAGAAATTAT
The DNA here is from genome assembly GCA_009831015.1 of Picea engelmannii. Lineage (NCBI taxonomy): Eukaryota > Viridiplantae > Streptophyta > Pinopsida > Pinales > Pinaceae > Picea > Picea engelmannii. The sequence continues at coordinate 253,140 of ML780001.1, forward strand.
TTAAATAATAAAGTTAGTGGAGAACTTACTATTTGTGGAAAGTGGTTAAGTTAAGTGGACAAGTGGTTAGAAGTGGGTTCGCCCTAAAATAAGGAAAGTGGGTTAAGATGGTTAGAAGGTAAACCCTTGAGGAATCTACATGGAAGTATAAATAAGAGGCAAGGGTATCTAATTATATGATCATTTAGAACATTGAATATCTATTATTGTGTAAGGCTTATTGCAGGTACTCATTGATATATCTGAAGTTGCGAAAGTATGAGGTAGCACGAAGGGTTGACGATGAAAGTTTCAGAATTACAAAGAATACTAAAAAACCACAAGTTATGAGGTGTACGCGGGCTAACAATACAACAGGGTGTGGTGCGTACATACACGGGCTACTAGTATAACAGAATGTGTATGCACACCAACTGTCAGTATAACAGGACGCATACGTGAGGGAAAATCCATGGAAATCCGAGGAGATGAAGAAGCTGAGGTTTTAGATTCTGAGAACAAGCTCCCAGGAAGGTCTGTAGTGATCAGATACATGAGATCTATCCACTGGTTCAAAAGGTATGTCTTATTTCTATGAGTAGTGGGATTTTGATGTATGCATGAGAAATGGTTATGGAGATTTGATGATTCTCCCTAGAGAGTTTAGTGGTTGCATGAGATCTTATGTATAAATCAGATCTACAGAAATATAGTGTTGATATAAGCAATATTTATCATTGTTAGAGTTGAGGCACATCTTGTACTTCTTGGCATATGGTTAAGAGTTCTTGTGATACATCAAGTAGTTGAAGTATTGAAAGGCTGAATATCAGAAAGGGTTATGTCTAGTTCATGTGAGGGTTATTATATTGGTTCATGATAACACACACTTATTTGGCACATGACTAGAGAGAGATATAGAGTCTTTGGGTAAAGGTTATATATGAGGATGCATGCAGATGGTACAGTTACTATCTGGATATAGTGATAGGTTGTAGATCTATGTGAAAGAGGTTGTAGAGGGTCAGAAGTTTTCAAAAGAAAGAAAACCCCAGTTTTCAGAAGGCATACACATGCAACATAACAGACATGCTGCATACATATGTGGGTTGCTGTATAGACAGGGCACGTACATACACGTGCTGTAGAACTACAAGTCACATACATGTTGTATTCGTTTGATACATGCTTAATTCAGGTACAGGTTGGCTGCAGGTTAGTGGTACAGGTTGGTACAATTTTACAGTGGTATATCTCACAGTGATAGTGTGACAATGGTTCCATCATTCTACTTCTATGTTAGGGCGGTTGGACGGGGCAAGGGCAGGTAGTTGTATCCACCTTCTGTTTGTAGCCGAAGAACATAGGGGGTTGTATCCTCTTTATGTTTGTAGCCAGAGAATTGGGGAGTTGCAGCTTCCCTCAGGTTGTAGCCTGAGAAAATAGGGGGTTGGAGCCTCCTTCTAGTTGCAACTAGAAAAGAAAGGAAGTTGGTGCTTCCAATGAATGTAATTCTTAAAGACATATAAAAAAAACATTATGTGGTTGTCTCCCGCTTTGGGTTTCCACGTAAAAACATTGGTGTATTGTGTATGTGTATGATTGCTCATTTGTTCATTGTTTATTTACTCTACAACTATTGGATGATAATGCTACATTGATCATAAAGAAATATAACACTTGCATATTATGGTAAAAAATGATTAGATTGTTCTATTATTGATTCACCCCCCTTTCAGTAATCCAACAATTGCTTTCAGAGTAGGTTCCTTCATAAATCAGTTTAAACACTTAAAGGTAGATAATGGAGAGAAACAACATGTATAAAAATGGAATACCAAAGTTTGACGGACAAAAGTATGCATTATGGAGCATAAGGATGAAAACATATATACATGCACATGGATTTGAAATTTGGCAATCAATTGTAGATGGATACAAAGAACCAACAGTTACACCAACAAGTGAAAGAGCAATGAAATTTAGTCTAAATAATTCCAAAGCCACAAATGCACTTCCTTGGTGAATCGGTATATACCAAAGTTATACATTGTAAATTCGCTAAAGATATTTGAGACAAACTTCAAAATATTTATGAAGGAAATTCAAAAGTCAAAGCAGCAAAGCTTCAAACTTACAGAGGTCAATTCAAACAACTAAAGATGAAGGAAGATGAGAATATTGCAGCTTACTTATTACGAGTCGATGAAACAATGAATGCAATCATAGGATTGACAGAAGAAATTAAAGAATCTGTAATTGTTCAAAAGGTACTAAGATCTCTTCCTATGAGATTTGATCCTAAGATATCAACACTAGAAGAAAGAGCAGATCTAGACTCAATAAGCATGGAATCTTTATAGCATATGAAATGAGAACTGAATAGGAAAATTCATATCTAAAAGAAGCAACTTTCAAAGAATCCCAAAGGTCAAAGTAAAAGGGAAAGAAAAAATAAAAATAACATAGAAACACCAATGACTTCTTGGAAGATGATGAAGAAGTGGTCAACTTTGTCAGAAGATTGAACAAGGGAACCAATGACATATATAAAGGTAAGCTTCCATTGATTTGTTTTAATTGTGATGGTATTGGTCATTTTGCTAACAAATGTCCTCATAGGAAAAATAAGAGGAATGACGAAGATTACTCAAATAGAAAACAAACGTATAAAGGAAAAATAACCAAAAAGAAATCTTTCAAGAAAAGCTTCTGCACCAAAGAAGACATATCCTCATCAGATGAAGATGAAGTCAGTGAACGTGAGACAAAAAGAGTTCTATTCATGGAAATATAAGACTCTGATAAAGAAGACACCGAAGAAGAATATGAAGAGGTAGAAGTTAACTACCGAGAAGAATTGTTGAGTGCCATAGAAGTTATAAGAAGAGAAAATAAGAAAAACAAGAAGCTACAAGCAGAACTAGACAAGAAACAAGAAACTCAAGAACTAGAACAAATGATCACAAAATTGAAGGTTCAAATAGAAGAAGATAAAATAATTGAAGAAGCACTCAAAGAACAGATAGAATAAAGCGACATGATCTTTGGAAATTTGGAAGCAGAGAATTTCACATTGATAAAGGATCTTCAAAAGAAAAATATGCAGAAAAACCAAAAGTTTTGGATGACATTATCAGCAGTCAAAAGCCTCATCATGACAAGTCCGGACTTGGATACAATTAGAAAGAAAAGGGATCAAGCTCCAAAACAACATAACAAAAAACATATCCAAAAATCTATGCAGAAACAATTAAAATGGATAAGAAGACCTACAAGGAATATTACAGGGACACTCCTCCACCAAGAAGAATCAAATTTCATAATAAACAACCGACAGAAACAAATAGGCCTCAGGAAAAAGAAGGATTCATAAGAGTAACTCCTTTAAGAAGATCTTCAACTCCCATGTATCAAACTATCTTCTTTGGTTTATGTTATGCATGTAATAATTTTGGACATAAAGTTGTAAATTGCAGAGCTAATAGCAGGAACATAAACAACTTTGAAAGTCATATACAAAATGGTTATCCAAGAAGGCCTAGTGAAACATAGAGAAGAAGGTACAACAAGTTTGAATCATTGAGCGTTGAAGTGGAATGCTACAAGTGCAACAACTTTAGACACATGGCCAAAGATTGTAGAATGACAGTCCCTCCTAGAGAACCACAACATAACAACAACAGTCACATACAAGAACCTCATAAGAGAACATGGATAAGAAAGCATAATCAATATAGCAATGAAGATTGCAGACTCGCTCTACAATATAAGCATAAGAAACATGGTTGGTATGTTGACAATGGCTATTCAAAACACATGACAAGTGATAAAGACATATTTCTTACATTAAGAAAGGAAAGAGATGGATCAATCTCCTTCGAAAATGATGATTCAAATAAAATCGCTGGAAAAGACAGTCAGAATTGGAAACAAGAATACCAGGGCAGAAAATGTTCTACTAGTAGAAGATATGAAACATAATCTTCTAAGTGTAAGTCAAATGTGTGACCAAGGTCATTAAATTACCTTCATTTCACAAACGTGCGAAATAAGAAAATAAGGTTCAGGAAAATTGATTGCAACAACTACAAGAATTTCAAGCAACATATATGTGTTAAGTGAAATTGGAAATGAAAAATGTTGTCTGGGAAAGAAAGATTAAGGTTGGCTGTGGCACATAAGAATGGGTCACATAAACTTTGATAACCTTTTCAAAGTCAACAAAAAGGAAGCAGTTACAGAAATGCCCCAGATCATGAAACCAACCAACACTTTATGCAAGCATTGTCAACAAGGAAAGCAAACAAATACCATGTTCAAATCAAAGGAATATTCAACGACAAGACCACAAGAAATTGTGCATACTAATCTAGTTGGACCAACTACAACAAAGGGTTATTATGAGAAATACTTTATGTTATTAGTTGATGATTATACAAGAATGACTGTAGTTTTCGTTCTTAGGAATAAGTCAGAAGCTTTTGAAAACTTCAAGGTCTAAAGGAAATGGTTGAAAATGATTTGGTTCAAAAATCAAATGTTTGAGATATGATAATGGAGGAGAGTTCACTTCAAAGGAATTTATGGACTTCTGCAGCAAGCATGGAATTAAAATAAAATTCTTCGTTGATAGGACACCTCAACAAAATGGGGTTGTTGAAAGAAAGAACATGACAATACAAGAAATGACTCGAATAATGTTAAAGGATTCCAAATTGAAAGATATTTTTTGGACACATGCAGTGCATACAATAGTTCACATTCAAAACAAAGTAATGTTAAAAAAGAACAATGACAAAACTCCCTATGAGCTATGGAAAGGAAGACCAACAACTGTGAAGCACTTCAGAGTATTTGGAAGCAAATGCTACATCAAAAGAGAAGATGGCAAAATGGGAAAATTTGACTCTGGTGTGGACAAAGGAGTACTTGTTGGTTACTCAAGTACAAGGAAAGAATACAAGTGTTACAATCTAAGTTTGAACAAAGTTTTGGAAAACATCAATGTAACTATTGATGAAATAGGTGGACGAGAATTAAAAAAAGAAGAAAATGAATCAGTGGAACAACCTTATGAAGAAGAAATAAAATATGAAGAAGAAGTAGAAGGCGAAGATGAAGAAGATCAAACATAAGTAGAAGAGCAAGTTCAACAAGTGCCTCCAAAGGCACCTAGCAAATGAGTACAGAAGAATCATCCTTCAGATCAAATTATCGAAAACAATGATGCAGGAGTTGAGACTATAAGAAGAATCTGTTCACCAGAACAAATGAACCTAGCACTCTTATCTATGATTGAACCAAACAATTTTGAAGAGGCCAACAAGGATGGATTCTGGAATAAGGCCATGAATGAATAATTGGGTCAAATAGAGAAGAATGACACTTGGGAATTGGTTCCAAGACCAAGGAATAAGAATGTGATTGGCACACAGTAGGTTTTCAGAAATAAATTTAATGGAGATGGACATGTTACAAGGAACAAATCTATATTGGTATGTAAAGGATACACATAGGTTAAAGGAATCGACTTTGAAGAGACATTTGCCCTAGTTTCCAAAATGGAAGTAATCTAATTGCTCTTAGCTTATGCATGATCCAAGAATATTAAATTGTATCAGATGTCCGTGAAATCAACTTTTTTGAACGGGGAACTTGAAGAAGAAGTCTACATTGAACAACCAGAAGGATTTAAGTTGTCAGAGAACACAAATTATGTGTGTAAATTGAAGAAGGCCTTGTATGGTCTAAAAAAGGCTCCTAGAGCATGGTACTCTAGACTGGATAAATATCTACAACAGGCAAGGTTCAGAAAAGGAAGTGCAGACAACAAGCTCTACATCAAGGTAACTCAAGATAATGTTTTATTAATTGAAGTTTATCTTGATGATATTATTTTTGGAAGAAATGATGACAGGTTAAGCCATGAATTTGTAAAGGATATGCAGAATGAATATGAAATGTCATTACTTGGAGAACTATCCTTCTTTCTGGGTCTTTAGATACAAAAAACAACCAAGGAATTTTTATTTCTCAAACTAAGTATATTAGAGAAATGATAAAGAGGTTCGGAATGGAAGATTGCAAACCAGTTACCACTCCTATGCAAACCGGTTTCAAATTGAGTAAAGATGATTGTTGAGGAAAGATATGAATTGATCTTACTCAAGCATTTTCAGACTTTACTTGGCTAAATCAAAGTAGACGGGAATATCACCCTATGTTTATAGCCAACAAAAATAACATCTTAACTCGCAAGTATTAATTATGAGTGCTTAGGCTAGTCTTTTATCAACAAAAAAGCTTGATGGAAATTCACTTTTTATGTAATTTTCTGAATATATCAATTGCTGAAATAAATGTAAGAACAAAAGTAAAGACACCAAGAGGATAATCAAGATAGATGCGACATAAAGCAATCCTTTATTTCATTCCAATTCACCAAAGAGTCACTCCTTTACACAATCTCATACATAAATCTTTGACAAAGTCAAACTTAGAAATCCCCGATGGAACATACAAAATGACCTCTGATAGAAAACCAAAGCTAAACTCTAAAGGCTGGATCAACTTGCCACATATTGCTGCCCACTCGACTCTACACAATAGCCTTTATTGGTCATGAAAGTTAATTCACAAACAAACAAGTCTACATAGACTATCAACGATAGATCAACACCTCTAAAGAACAAGTGTCTGAATGATTTGATTCAGCCCTGAATATTGCTGTCTATAGTAAGACCCTACTATCACAAAAGAGAATTAGGCAATGATGAATATATGAATGAATGAAAGCTGAACTATCTCAACATAAACTCAAAGAGAAAACCTTAGCATGCTTGTTCTTCTAGCCTCCTTTCCCCCCTTCCTTCCTCTTTTCTTTTAACAAGTTAGAATTGGTTAAAGTACTTAAACCAACTCATTAGTTAAGTTAATTAAAGACTCAACTAACTTTAGTTAGAGGGAAAGGTAATAATCATAATAAGGGTCATAAATAAATAATGACTAGTAGGTGGGACCCCTTGTGACTCCCTTTAGTTCATAATAATCATATCAATCATAACATAACCATTAGTTAAGAAAACACACCTCCTTGTGTCTCCTATCAACATATTTACTTTTGGCAATTTTAGCTCATGAAATTTGAAATTATCTTCAAAAATAATACTCATATATCCAAAATAAAACATGTTGTCCAAAGATCCATGAAGTCAACTGTCATAAAACAATAGATAATCATAAAACTTAAAATCCATATTTCCCAGTCTGAGATGCAACTTTTCCTTGGTTGTTGCTGTCACCTCTTGATTTTCCTGAATCTTCCTTAGGCTGTGCAGAGCCTTTAGGCTTAATCTTGCTGATAATGTGGGAACAATCGTCCCTCAAATGCATCTGTGAAGACACATATTTGTCAGAGTCATAGGAGGGTGAGGAAGGGGCAGCAATGGCTTTTCCTTTATCAAGTGCATGATGGGCTTCAGTCTTCAATATCTTGCTAGAATGGGAGGATTGCATTGACGAGTGGTTAGGGGCAGCTTGGACAATGGGGTTAACTGACGGAGGAGGAGGCAAAGACAAGTTGGGCCAGCCACGATGTTGGGAGATTGTCGGGTGGACAATCTCCTGCCATCCATAATTTTCATGGACCTCAGGCTGTAAGGAGACATGAGGAGGTACATGGATACTGGGGGCTTGTTGGGCTTGGAAGGGAGGCCTTTCTGACCTAGGTTGGACTATACCCCGCCCAATCCAATTAAAGAATCCCGCATGAAACAATTGGCCAAACTCTTCTGAATCATCATCAAAATGTATGGATAACCTGGGCCTACTTGGGCCTCGGTTCCAATTACCTCTACCTATGTTACCTCGACCATGGCTTCCACGACTGAAAAAAACTCATCCTGCATGCGTGATCAATTAGCAAATAGTATTTTATATAACCATGCATGAAAACTCTTAAAAATATGAAATAGATTTGGCTCAGAATGTATCAGACTCATGCAATCCAATCCATACAAATTGTTTTACTGTTAATCAACGAGCAGGGGGGTGAAACAAGGTCGTGGGATATGTAAGGGGTTTGTAATGAGCGAAAATATGATATAATGAAAGGGAAGAAGACATGGTCACTTCTCAATGACAACAACAATCAACTGTTAAACAACCAATAAAACCTAACTGTTATTTACACAAGACACTGCCACTTTCATCCAATTTAACACATAAATTCCCTTGACTGTAATCAATCTCAGAGCAGGGGATGAAAGAATGAAATGGGAAGGTGATAGGATTTGTAATTAGCGGAAAATGAGATAATGAGAGGGGAAGATAATGATTACTGTTCATGAGATTAATCAAGTGATCCATAAAACATTCTGCAGTAAGACTATATGCACCAACCAACAATCATCATGACCAAATAACAATTCCTATGTATTTAACCAGTTCACTGTCCAAAGTATCCAAAACAGTGCCATCACAAAAAAATAAGTATTCCACATAATTTGTAAGAGGGTCTATTCCTTTCTCTTTACACATTCTGCATTTTAAAACAATTCACGGATAGTACCCAATTCCAATATGTAGGCATCAACATCAACTACTGCCATGCATTTCTTCAATCCACAACTATACCCAAAAGTCATGTTTTCAAAATAATAATGAAGTCACTATTATTGCAATAGAACCCATCAAAATGAAATGATATTCATTCACATATATATGCAGTAATCAAAATAACCAAGATCATATTGTCATGCCTGAAAGACAATTAATCATACAACCAACAACCACCATTTAGATACCAGCTATGCAGGAGTAAATTGCCCAGGCAATGAAGTTTTGCCACTGTAAAAGAAAACCAATTCAACTCAACTTAAAAGCTGGGCCACCTATTCAACACGACTGTCATCAACAACATGCCGGTTTCGACAAGTGATCGATTGCAAGAATAAACATGCTTAAAACTTCCGTGGGTGCCCCTGAGTGTGAAAATCAACTATCCATATTATACACAGTGTGCAGTTAACACAACTCCACGGTGCAACATTTCTTCTTGACACATCAAACACACAACCACGATAAATAACTCAACATATCTTGCTAAGCTATAAGATTGCTTGGATTTAGTCACCCGTGATCGACTATGCTGTGCGCCCTCAGGTCTATACAACCAATATGCATAAATATGCAGGGGATACACTTTCCATAGTTATCCAATTCAGTAGTCATTCGGCCCCAAAGAAAACCATAGTTACTATGCTCACTATTTAATTTTCAAAACACCATACACAGAACACGACATGTGTGAACAACACCAAGCATTCACAACCAATGCCAACCATCATCCAAATCATCATAAGTGCAAATACCAGTGACTGTATATCAAACCACAATTTGACACCATTGTAAAAACAAAATAATCAATCAAACAAGCTATATCAACGACGCGTACCCTTGCATTAAATTAAAATGGGGTAGAAACCTTCTTCACTAATAATACCAAGTTATTTGACATGAGGAGGGTGACTGTGAACTTCAGAAGTGTAATTGGCCATGTAAGGTTTATCGTTATCATCACAGAAGTAGTAACTAAATGCCATACTAACATGACTGCCATACAACCAATGGTGATTCTGCATTCAAAGTAATTAACCACAATAATCCATAGCAACTTGATAGGCCTGAGAGTCTTCCTATGAAACTCCAGACCAGAGGATTAAGGGTTTTTCTCGGTAGCCATCACAGGAGGAACAAAGCCAATTTCTTGAAATAATGAAACTTCGAAGCCAGAGGTATACACATAGAGAGGGATATGAGTCATTTGTGGACAGTTAACAATCCATGGCGAGGGGGGGCAAAAAGAAGGGTGAGGCTCTTATTCGGCTGGGAAGTTTAATCAATGCACACAGGGTATTACCCTTGTGTTCTTCATCCGATTACCACAGTACTGAGGAGGAGACATGGTCGAGTTAAGAACATAACACTCAATTCGTGACCCTTAGCGGTGGAAATCAAATGCCGAGGTGAAACATAACATCGTGACGCATAAATACTTTCGACCATTAAAACCCAGGAAGGCCAGAGTCTGGATATGGTGACAGTGCATGAATAAATTTCCACTCAAGACTTAAATAGAAATCCTCCGACTGAACCAGTAGTAGCAGCAGGGAGTTATCACTAGGAAGACTGATAACTTCTACAAACTCAAAAATATTACAGGAAAAACCATCCATTTTTCATTCAAGAACCAAAATTACACACAATTGCAACAATCAGGAAAATAAACAAATCCATACACCTGCGCCAATAATCATTTCATAACCAGAGTGTAGTCAAGAATGGCAAAAAAAAAGGACATACCTGTTAATCGAAATCCTTAAGATGAGAGGTGGCCGAGCGGTTTCACCGTGCTAAAATTTCGGAGCATAACACAACAACAAGATCAAACAATAGCCCAACTAGGGTGGCGGACAACGAGAAGGGTAAAGGTGACTTGTAGTAAATTAACGTCACCTCCACCCACATTACATTAACTCATCAGTACATGCCAACAAGCCCTTCATTAAAACCATTAATTTAAAATCCACGTTGGAATCCACATCAATTTCTTGCTAATTGCGCCATCCACATCGTATGTCCCATTTCTAACTTAACCATATTGCAAGTCAACTATACAATCTAAGAGATCATGTATAGAATCATCACCAATAGAGCGATGAACATCAACTTGTACCATAGTGTAATCACCGTGCATATAGACTATATAACTCAAATAAAATCGCAAAGCCATTAACTTCCATGAGCCACCGACGCTCATACCATATGTATATCGGCTACCAATTCCATTAACAAATGTATAACCATTACCATTATTACCCGATCAAAAGTGCCACCAACATTTCACACCATATGCATATAAAACATGTAATTCGATCAACATTTCATGACCATCTTCTTGTTAGCTAGGGTTAATTAATATCAACAAGTATTTTCGTGCATGTAGTATCGTTAGAGCTTAGGATAAATTCAAAATCTTCCCTTGCAATCATCTCTCATCTTCTTCAAATTATTTGCATGTGGTATTGCCGAATTAGGCCTCTTTTGCACTTGTTATAGTGTTTTGCCTTTCATATAATTTCACTAACATGTTTGATGTGTAGGTGCAAGAAGAACAAATGCCATGAATAAATAACAGGTTGTAGTAACATGAAGGAACAACATCTCAAAAGCTCAACTCATACCAACAACAACAATATCTCATCAACAGTGTAACTATGTAGCACATCAAAAAAATGAGCAGATCTAACTTCAATAGTTCAAGGGGGTCCCACCTACTAGTATTATTTAGTATTATAATTAATAGGCATTAGGAACATTTTGCGGGCGAAAATACGTTAACGTTTTCAATTGTCAACAATGATGATTCAAAGTCTACAAACCAGAGGAAATGCATGTCAATGATTGGTAGCTTACTATATGTGACAACATCCAAACGAGATGTAATGCAGGCAGTTGGACAGGTGGCACGATTTCAAGTAGCACCAAAGGAATCACATGTCTTAGCAGTAAAGAGGATTTTCAGATATCTCAAAGGAACATAAGAGTTTGTATTATGGTATCCACAATGAAAGGATCTATCACTTATTGCCTACACAGATGCAGATTGGGTAGGTTGCATTGATGATTGATGAAGCATCAGTGGAGCAACATTCTACTTGGGTGAGTGTTTAGTATCTTGGCTAAGCAAGAAACAATCATCAATATCTTTATCTACAACCGAAGTAGGGTATATTGCAACGACGTGATGTTGTACACAGGTTCTATGGATGAAACAAACTCTAACCGATATACAAGTTGAGTATGATGAGCCCATTCCAATCTATTGTGATAATACAAGCACCATCAATATCTCAAATAACTCGGTGATGCACTCCAAGATGAAGAACATTCCAATCAAGTATCACTTTCTACAGGGACATGTTGCAGAGAAGAACATCATAATTGAATATGTGGGAACAAAAGAACAAGTGGCAGACATATTTACAAAACCACTTCCAAGGGAAGCCTTTGAGTATCTTCGCTAGAGACTCAGAGTAATTTCTTCTCCAAAATGAATGTTTTTGAATGCTTATCTTATACGTCTTAGATTTACACGAGGAAGCACCATAAAGAGGACAGTTCAGGTTGGGAGATAAGTTTCGGGAAGAGTTCAGTCAAGGGGAGTATCCCCAAGGATAGTTCAGTTAGAGGGAGCAGCCCCAGATGGAAAGATACCTTTTCCATTGATGACAAAGGGGGAGAGATTTATCAGATGTAGGATAGAGAGTTAAATGATTGGAGAAAGAGCACAAAGGAATGGTTCCAGGGGGAGCGATGCTCACAGGGGGGGCATGAGTGATACGAATTCAGTATTGCATCAAAGTGTTTCCATCAATGCTAAAGGGGGGGATTATTGATTAATTGGGTTGGTTTTCATTGATGTCAACCCTTGAAGAAAGTCCAGTAGAAAATTTTGGTAGCACAAAGGTATGGGTAATGGACCCAAGTTTGTTTGATGTATAATGGTACAAGTTCTAATATATTTTTTGGTAAGACTATTCTAGATGGATAGTATATGTCATGCCATTTCTGGCGGTATATGGAACTTCACATAACTCCTCACGGTTAGAGAGTTATGGCCATGTGAAGTTGGAGAACCCTCGTGAGTTATCTAGAAGCCCCTATAAGGTCAAATTAGTCAAAGTGGTTGCAAAGAATAAATTATTTAAATAATAAAGTGGTTGCAACAGGAAGTGGTGAGTTTACTATTTATGGATAAGTTAAAGTGGTTGCAAAAGAAATTATTTAAATAATAAAGTTAGTGGAGAACTTACTATTTGCGGAAAGTGGATAAGTTAAGTGGACAAGTGGTTAGAAGTGGGTTAGCCCTAAAGTAAAGCAAGTGGGTTAAGATGGTTATAAGGTAACCCCTTGAGGAAGCTACATGGAAGTATAAATAAGGGGCAAAGGTCTCTCATTCTATGATCATTGAACACATTGAATATCTATTATTGTGTAAGGCTTATTGTAGGTACTCATTGATATATCTAAAGTTGCGAAAGTCCGAGGTAGCACGAAATGTTGACGACGAAAGTTTCAGAATTACAGAGAATACTAAAAAACCCTAAGTTCTGAGGTGTACGCGGGCTAAGAGTACAACACAATGTGTACATATGCGGGCTACCGGTATAACAGAGTGCGTACGCATGTCGATTGTTAGTATAACATGACGCGTACGTGAGGGAAAATCCATGGAAATATGAGGAGATGAAGAAGCCAAGGCTTTAGATTCTGAGAACAACCTCCCATGAAGGTTTGCAGTGATCATATACATCATATCTATCCATTGGTTCAAAAGGTATGTCTTATTTCTATGAGTAGTGGGATTTTGATGTATGCATGAGAAATGGTTATGGAGATTTGATAATTCTCCCTAGAGAGTTTAGTGGTTGCATGAGATCTTATGTATAAATCAGATCTACAGAAATATAGTGTTGATATAAGCAATATTTATCATTGTTAGAGTTGAGGCACATCTTGTACTTCTTGGCATATGGTTAAGAGTTCTTGTGATACATCAAGTAGTTGAAGTATTGAAAGGCTGAATATCAGAAAGGGTTATGTCTAGTTCATGTGAGGGTTATTATATTGGTTCATGATAACACACACTTATTTGGCACATGACTAGAGAGAGATATAGAGTCTTTGGGTAAAGGTTATATATGAGGATGCATGCAGATGGTACAGTTACTATCTGGATACAGTGACAGGTTGTAGATCTATGTGAAAGAGGTTTGTTGTGGGTGGGAAATCCCTCCTACGGACTAGCATTAAGGGTTTTATCATGCATGTAGAAATGACCTAAAGTCTTCTACTTTTTACCAACATCCCAATCATAAATCCCATTATTCATATGCAAATACAAGGTTAAAGAGATCCAATTACGGTACCTTAGTTTCTGTGTTTGATGTTGATCCCTTTAACGCTTGGTTGCTCCTTGACTGCAACTCTCCTCCCAATGCTGACCTGCATTCATAAAAGACAAACAAAGAACTCCACATGCATATAACCTATAAACTAATGGGCTAGAGATTCTATCAAAATATAATCAAATTTAAATATTGACAATCTCATATGGCGGGACGGGAAAAATACTTCTTTTATTAATCTCACAAGAGTAACCTTACAATGGTGAGATTGGCCACTGCTCCTTGAATCTGGCCCTGGGCTCCTCTTCAACCGTGCTCCAACTGCTTATGTATATGCTTCTCTTCACACAATAGTTGCAAAAGGTTGGGGCAAAGGGAATACTAAATCGGGTATAGTTTCTTTGCTATGATTTTCCTCCTTCCAAATGGGACCCCTACCCATTCTTTTATAGTCTAGAAAGGGCTAGGTATTTGGTTGAGTGACCGACAATGGGCGGTCAGTTAGTTTAGTTAACTTACCCAAAACTGTGTCTTCTGTCTGCAACTTTCCATTTTTCGTGCTTTTTAGATATACGCGGGTTGTAGTGGGTTAGCCAGTGTACACACGTGTGCAGTAGTGGAGCAGGGCACATATGCCTTCAAAAAGAGTGTTTTTTAAGACGCTATTCAGTAGTGGCTTGGAAAAGAAGTAAAATGAGATGGCCTGATGCCAGCTAAGCATGTCTAGTGCAATTTAGGGTTATAACAGATGCCCCCTAATGTGTGAGGTTAGAAGAGCATCTGATGGCCGAAATACATTATCAATATTCACCAACGTACCAAACAAGTGAGCCAAGGAACCAGAATTCGAGAGGTTCCATTTGCAAAATAAAAATTGTCTCATCGAGGCGGTCATACCCATGCTCATAATGAAATAAAATCATGGCTACCAATCAAATACACTGTAGATCCATGTCATATAACTATATAAAGTGTAGCCATGAGTAATACACAACGAATCTACATCTCGAAATCAAAAAGATATACATGTATAGTATCCATATTCAAGAAGAGAATAAGGCCTGATGGCTAGAGATGAGGCCTTCAGAGCTCAAGCAACAACTTCAAAATTTTCCTAACTCAGGTAGGAGTGTAATATGAGTGTACGACTTCATTACCCAGAGGTCTTCGATGGCTTGTCAGGAACGGACTAGAGGATTTTGATGATCAGGTTGAGGGCTTCATGGATTTCAAACAAAGACTTTACTGGGATTTCGGGCATGGGGGTAAGAGACAATCTACAGAGGGGGCCGACTCAAGCATGGTAATAACTTCCCTTGGACAATAACACGACAAAAAATGAGATTCATGCGACATGATAATTTGACATAAGTCCACGATGCAAGAGGCACCACGAACTCTCCATATGTTTGGAAGAATAACTGAATGGAGGAGGACACATCTCTATGTAGTGAGAACATCTTCCTAAGTTCATGTTAAATCCCAGGGCTTGTTGAACAAACGAATGGATGTGCTTTGTCCAAGGGTGACTCATTGTGCTGCCAATAAAAAGAAAATACTTTTCCCTTTCTCTTTTTGGGGTATATTTGATTTTTTTGTCTTTTTCACTAATTTTAGAAATATTGAAAAAGAATAAAAGAATGCTACATTACAAAGGGGGATCGAGTGTCGAGGACATACTATTTCCAAGCGAACATAACACATGGATGCTCAGGGAAAAGGGACATATGCATGAAAAAGATACTCGGGAAAAATCCTCCATGGGCCAAAGGTGTCAAGACCCAGAGGAAAAGTGCTACAGGGCTTACGTATAAGGCATGCTTAATATGGTTCAGTTGAGAGCAACATGGATCCAACATTAGGCCAAATACATAGGTATGCAAACACAATTAATAATACACACAATGGTAACGTCCTTCGATGTAATTTTAACGAGCCCATAGAATGTAAGCTCAACAGTTTTTCATATTTAGGGTGTCTGAAAAAGCTTAAAAGGAGACTCCACTGGGGTACCTTTTTTGAAGATAGTCTAGTCGTCTTGAAAAAGGGGTAAACTAGCACCAACTAGACGTCCATTCAAAGCCATTTTAACGAGTGTGATAAAGACAAGATCACTTGACAATTTTTCATTTTTAAGTAGTCTGAAAAAATCTTAACTATGGACTCAGTCAGGAATGTTCTTCTGGACCATTTTAACGAGTGTGAAGGAATAAGGTCACTTGACAATATTTTCAATTTTAGGGAGTCTGAAAAGATCTTAACTATGGACCCCGCGGGGGTTCCTTTTTCATAAATTTAGTCCCTCACACCCGAAAAGGGTTAAAATCATACCTGAGAATACTCTTCTAGGGAACATAAGCTCCTTGAGTATACCTTTGTTTGTACAGATGACCATCCATATCAAAAAAGGGGTAAACTACCGCTGGATAGACGTGACTTCAAATTTTAGTTTAGCGAGCGTGAAGGTCAACAAGATCGCTTGACAATCTTTTCATTTTTAGAGGGTCTAAAAAGGGCTTAAAAGAAGACCCGTTATGTTCTGGGAGTCCCGAGGGTGAGGTCAAGAGTGATAATACATCATGCAAATGAGGCTCAAACTCGTAATCAAGATAAAATAATAAGGACCCCCGAGCCTATGGTCATTAGTGATGGCATGGACACCAAAATGCAACCAGGATCTACCTAGGGCATCCATGTTAAGGTAGGCTCTACCACTAAAATACAACACTTCTAAAGCAACAATGATGGTTCCGTGTCGCAAATCGGTGGGATTGATCCTATGACGTAGTGATAAAGACAACGAGATGCAAAAAGTAGAGGTGGAATCCTAACTTAAATGCAACAAGTTGGAAAAAATGACTTTTTACCAAAGGACCTTTTTAAAAATACCCAAATCTCCAAAAAGTTTCCCAATACCCAAAGTAACAATTATCGTAACAATCCATAGAAAACTCCTGAACCATACTAAATGATTTTCAATTTAGAAAAAATGAAAAAAGGGTCCAAAAATTGACAAAAAGTGGCCAAAAAGGTCTATAAATAGAAGTTGGCAGCTCATTATCACTATTGCAAATTGAGAAATTGACTAAAAGCCAAAAATGCCCCTTTGTGAAAAGAATTGATTCCGAGAGATTCAGTGGACGAAATGAACTTCTGCTTGGACCAAGTAAGTACATACTAACCCCCCTTGCATTTCCATTCTTCCTTTATGCATTTTTTTTTTTTTGAGGGGGCCCCGACCTTAAAAAGGTCAGCCCTACGTATACGCGGGCTGTGCTAATACAATCTGGGTGTGCACACGTGCAGAATAAAAACTGAACACGTGCACACGCGACTGTGTGCATTACAACCCATGTGTACCCTCTAAGATGTGAAAAAAAAATGAAAAATTGCAAGGGTTAATCTCTCTTAAACTTCTAAACTGCAGGATGTATGTTCACTAGAGAGAAAGGGAGCATGAGGACATTGATATTTTGGTCGACGAGGACCCTAATGCTCTTGCCTCATTAACACAATGTGGTTTGATAAAGTTTTTCCATTGTCCTTTCATGCGGGCACAACCTAGGCTACTGAACACCTTGGTTGACTATTGGAACCCTGACGTAGAGGCCTTCATGCTTGAGGGTCAATCGTTGACTCCAACAACTGAGGACACATACTTTTTTACTGGCCTCTCAAGGAGAGGGTAACCGGTCAATTTCCACACCTTTCCTTTTGGGACTCTCAACACAATAGAGTTGATTGGACTCCACTGTGAAGCCGGTACCGATAAGATGGGCACGGAGGTGTCAATAATCAATATCTCTGACCTATCATTGAAAGTGATAGTTTTTCTTATTGGGCATATCACTGGATCTGTGGATCTACATCAGGCCTCCCGTGCGCACATGAATTGTGCGATTCAATGCTTAAATGCACAAATCCTTGACTAGAGTACCGCATTACTAGACTGCATGAAGAGGCAGTTGACAGAGTGCCATATGCGGAGGCACATGAACTTTGGGTTTGGGACAATTCTTTGTGCTTTCTTCTTTGAGAGAGTACCATGTCTCAGTCTTAGAGAGACGAAATGAGGGCACAAGGCCTCTCACCCCGCACTATGCAGATGGGTGGCGCCATTTCCATGACAGGGGGGAGGAAGGACCATTGAGGCCTTCGATGACAAGTTTTTTGCTTGGTGGGCGCAACATATTCTGGTTATAGAGGACTACCCTTATGCTAGGATCTACTTCTCGAATTTATTTAATTTTTATGTTGTTTTTATATATATCATTTTTTGTATATGCCAGAGTATCTGACAATTAAGTATGTGTTATGTCCAGATGTGGGGCTAGTGCGTCCAATGGACTTCACGAGGAATAGGAGACGTCCTCGACTAGAGGCAATTGGCGGACTAGTAACAGCAAGGGGACCTTCAATCGGAGAGGCTGAGAGAGTATTGAGACGGGTAGAGCGGAACTTTACCTCACTCACTCATACAGTCCCCATGGCAGAGATCGAGGATATATTGACATCTATGCAACCTCATGTATTGAGGGCACCAAGTTCACGGGTTCGACTTTTTCGGTGTTTGGCAAGCATCGTTGATCATTATAACAGGGCCAATAGGCCCCATCCTTAGTTAGATTGGATCGCTTACGTGCCGAGGGCACTATTTGTATATTTTTTAGGGCATAAGCTCTATGACTCTTTAGTGGACGTATTTTTGAGGTGCTTGCATCCACCCATGTACTCTAATATTTTTTATATTATATACGGATTTTTATGTCTTATGGATTACATCTACTTTACAAATGTATTTACATGTGCATGCGTGTGTCTTTCTTACATGTGTGCAAGATGCCAATCTAATATTTGATTAGCTAGAGTATATGTAACTTGATTTAATCTCATAGGAACATGAAAATATGTAATATAATCAAAGCTTCCTTCTAAGAGACGTACCCTAAGGAATTGTTGGTGTAGAGTAGGATCAAGAACACGGTAGACTCCATTTAACTGAGACACAACCGACTGAGCGTCTAAATAGACCTGGAGGTGAGAGATACCAAGTGACAAAGCGTCATAAAGTAACTCAATAACTGCATTGTATTCGATGACATTGTTTGTGGTGTCGCCTAAACATATACCTATTGAAGATAGAAACTGGCCTTGAGGTGTGAAAATCACCCAAGTTGTGGAGGCAAGCCTCTAAGTGTGCCAACTAACACCGTCCGCGAATCCAACGAACACCTTTGATTCACTTGACATTTGCCACAGTGAATAAGATGACATAAAAATGACACGTCCATAGAACCCAAAACCCAAAAAGTAATAGTACAAAGACTATACATATATTACAAAAAGTCACCCAAGGCGACCCACCTATGATAATACTTCTTAAGGTAGATCCCATTTCTAGGATCTGCCAAAACATTTCCCTTAAAGTCCACCAGACGATAAACGCCCTTCTATAATACTTCTTTCATGATGAAAGGTCTGAACCACATGGGTTTGAACTTGCCTGCCCCCAGGGGGGGTCCTTATCTTGGTCATAGACCAGGATAAGGTCACCTTCAGAGAAAATTTGAGGATGAACAGATCGATCATACTGACACTTGACTTTTTGTTTGTGAGCCTCGTTAGATAGGGCCGCATCACGACGCTGTTCATTGAGTTGTTCGAGGTATAGTAACCGTTCTTCAAGTAGTGAAGTATCTAGCAATAACTGTACTGCCAACTTTAACGATGGGATCTGACATTCTATAGGCAAGACTGCTTCCAGCCCGTAAATGAGTTGAAGAGGTGAGAAACCAGTCAAAGTCTTAACAGACGTTCGATAAGCCCATAATGTCAAATATAACATCAAATGCCAATTTGACTTGACCGAATTGATCATTCGCTATAGAATGGTTTTAAGAGATTTATTTACAACTTCCACTTGACCATTCGCTTGGGGGTAGTAAGGTGATGAATATTCCTGCCTCAACCCAAGCTTTGATGTTAATTCGGTCATCATTTTGTTTTGAGAGTGACTGCCATGGTCAGTGACAATCTCTCTCGAGATGCCGAACCTTGCGATTATCTAGTTGAACAAAAAGAGAGCTGTTGTCTCCCCGTAATCTTTGAACGTTGGCATAGCTTTGACCCACTTCGTGAAGTAGTCTATTGCTACGATGAGATAGAGGTGCCCCCTTGCTGAAGGGGGGTTGCATGTAGTGTAATTAATCCCCCATTTAGTGAAGGGATCAATAGTGATAATGGAAAACATGGGAGCGAGGTGTGCCCTCATCTTCTGAGAGAAGATCTGACATGGGTGGCTCTTCTTGACTGATTCAACACAATATTTTATTAATGTTGGCCAGAAGTAACCAACTCGTAGAATATTTTGGGTTGTTGCCAACCCAGACAAATGACCGCCACATGCTCCAATGTGGAAATCTTTAAGCACAATTTCTGCTTCTTCATGAGTGAGACATTGACGAAGGATGCAGTCTACACCTCGATGATACAATGTGTCCTCGAGTATGAGATAGTTCTTAGCATGATGGCATATATGGCGACGCTCATCACGAGAAGCAGAGGTGGGACACTTCAAAGTCTGGAGATAGACAAGCACATCTCCATATGAGGGGTCAGAAGATGCGATCAAAAACATGTCTCCTTTGATAGGTGACTCATCGGGTATAACATCACCTGATTCAACTGGAAGTCCCGATATGAGTTCCGCGAAGACCATCGACTTTTTGGATTTCACCGAAACGAATTCCAAGTCGAATTCCTGGAGGATAACTATCCATCTAATGATTTGTCTGCCAATGAATTGTTGTGTCAATACGTATTGAAATGGATTCACGACGGAAATGACGGTGGTCTTCAGAAACAAAATATAATGACGGAACCATTGGACAGCATGAATTGCTGCCAATGCAAGTTTTTCAATATGGGAATAATTGAGTTTCGGTCCAACTAGGCCTCGACTCAGGTAATAAATCACGTATTCTGAGAGTAAATCATCCTCCTGCACTAAGACCATACCGATGGTTGACTCTGCAGCGGCCAAGCATAATAGGAAATCTTTATTATAATTGGGTGGCCGAAGCAGAGGGGTTGATATGAGGGCGCTTTTCAATGCTGTGAAAGAGCATTGAGTGGCTTTGTCCCAATGAAAATGATGACCGTCAAAAGCTATAAGTAGAGCAGGTGACCGAGACAAAATGGGTTGACTGATGGCCTTCTAACACGCCAAAGACATCACGCATGTCGAGGCACCCTCATCCACCATTGTATGGAAAATATTCTAGGTAAAAGTTTTTGTGGTGTAAGCCACTACTATCTGAAAAGCGATGTGGTAAGGAAAACGAGGTTTTAAGTTGGAGGTATCAAGCATGATTGTTCCTGGATTACAAGTCTCCTCAAAGCTTAAGGCAACTAACAAGGCCTTTCTCTGGGAAGGGAAACTCTGGAGGACTTCCAAAGTAGACATTGCACAAGGGGTTTGTGATAAATCTTCCACCATAGAGTAGTTCTGGGTGGCCCTTGCATTTGGGTTGTAAGAAGCTTTCTTGAACGCACCTTTGGGGATGTGTGTCATTGTTTCTCCCAACATCTTCTCAATCTAAAGAGGAAGAGGTGGGTTTTTGACTTCTTTACCCTTCTCAGAGGTGCCTGGATTTTCGTAATCATGTGCTCTAGTCATTATGTAGGAATCACCTTTCATCATATACACATTTGCAGACGAAGGATTACTTGAATACGAAGGGGGTCCTTGATTACTTAGATTTTTCCTGTGTGGGAACGGGTTCTTTAACACAATAGTCTGTTGCTGTGCCAATAAATTCCCAGCCTTCGCAAGCCAAGGGCACTGATGGGTCGGGTGGTATTCCTTGCAAAGATTACAAGGATAATTTGACTTCTTCTTTTCAGTGTCGCCCCTGCTAGTATTATCGATGGGTTTCTTATCCCCCTTACCATTTTTCTGTTGTTTCTTCTTTCCGTCAGGCTGCTTGGTTGCCTTTGGGTTTGTTGTTTGCACACTGTGTACATCCAACTTTTGGGTAGGGGGAGCAGCCGAACCAGTGGTTTGGCTGGCCGCTGTCTGTTGTATCGACAATTGTTGCAATTCATTTGGAAATGGATCAACGGGCTTGGTTTGTGTTGAACCAATAATGCCATCAGCATGTGGTCTAGACTTTTGCCTGGTTTTGTCAAGGATTGACCTTGGTGCATCTGGAAAAATCCGCTCTCATTATCGTGTCTTCCTTGGAAAACACTCTAGATGTTGCGATGTCTTTAGATAACTTGGGTACAAAATACTGAAGGAACCACTCTAGCAGGAATGTTGGTGGAACTGACACTTTGATCAAACTCTTCCAACATCTCCATTCTCGAATATGATTCGAGATATGGTCCGCTTTTGTCTGCTCGAAATTGGCCTGCAATTCGGTGCTGACGTTGTATCTCACAGGTAATTGGAAATGGTTCAGGAAAGGCATTGCCAATTCGTCAAAGGAAGAGTATCGTGAGCAGTCACGCTCAATGTACCATTTCACAACACTCCCTATGAGAGTGCATTGAAACAATCACAACTGAACAGAGTAGTCTCTTAACGAGTTGGATGAGCACCATAAGTGGAAGGTAGTCATGTGATCACCAGGATCTTCGTTAGGCTTGGCCTCGAACTTTGGAATGTCCAAAGGCAACTTGGTCGACATGGGAGGCCAACTTGGATCATGAGAGATGGGGTCATTTAAGAGCCTTGTCAAATCTGGCAAGTGCAGGGTTGCCAGAAATGATAGTTTGGGTTGTGGATTGTAGCCGGGGAAAAAGGAGCCTGGGGTTTGACTGGCACTAGGTTGCCAAGAAAAGTTAGGTTGCTGGCCAGGGCTCTGGTAATAACCATGACCGTGACTAGTGTATGAATTAGTCACTTGTTGAGACATCATCTATTGGTTCCCATAATAAGACGTAAAGGGATGAGATTGTGTTGCATTCCAAGGATTTTGGGAGGGGTTGCCCCCTGCCGATCCGACGGGCATAAGCGTTGGGCCTTACCCGAGGTTCCACTGGGTATGGAAAGGGTTTCCCCCGATTGACATCCCTGGCAAGGGGACTTATCCCTGCCATGGATTCAAAGATCCTTGTGAGGAAGGAATTTCTAAGTGTGCCCCCTGTGCAGGAATAGTACCATGTACAGGATGTGGTTGTCCATAACTGGGGTTGCCCCCAGTCGAAATGAAAGCTGGCAAGAAAGCATTTTTAGCAAATGCACCGAACAAAGAGAAAGGTGTCGAGCCAACTGGCATATTATAAGGAGGGAGTTCTTGACTACCTGCTCCAAACAAGTTTATGTTAGGCCCAACAGAGTGTTGAGGAACACTGCTGAGCGAGGGGGACGAAGGGGTTATATGATCCCCACCGTAAGGGAAAGTGATAAAGGGTGCGGAAGTGCCCCTAATAGATCCTTGCAGAGGAGAGTTGGAACTCCTTGCCCCCAGACCCAAAGTTTGTAGAGTGGAGGAGGAAAGTACAGTACTCGTACTGAAGCTAGGCATCCCGTATGAGAAAGGAGAGCCTGTCGTGTTTTGAGTAAACGGAGCAGTGATCACCGCCATAGACAGAATCAGACTGCTGCCCGAGGTAGAAGCAGTCGAGACCTATTAGGATATTTAGACACTTAGGAGTTAGTTAATATCTACTTGGTATGATATGTCGTTAGGTAAAAGTGTGTTTCTTAGTGTGTTTCTTTAGTATGCATTAGTATGCATTTGTAATTAGCAAATCCGACGGTCACGATATGTTCCTGACATAGAGTGATCCGACAGTTCATACTCTCCTCGATCTTAATGACCATTGATCTGTGGATTAACACCCGATTGGTCCATGATCTCTATTTAAAGAGCATGGAGGGTCATTTGCCGATGATCAATTGTGAGAAACTCTCTTGTAAAATCTCTTTGTAATCTTTTTCTTTGCATTAATAAATTGCTCCAAGTGGCCGCGTTGGCTGGGGCCGTGGATGTTTCCCCGTAGGAGTTTTACCACCTTAAAACATCAGTGTGTTGATATTTGATTTGGTTATGTGAGTGGTTACTGAAGGTGTTCGTCCTCTATTGGAATACCTGTGTTGTCAAATATGGTATCAGAGCCTGTTTGAAGATCCGCTCCTGTTGTAGATCGAGTTTGTGAAACCGAGTTGCCTCATCTCCATTTTCTGGCATTTTCGTACATTTATGGGCTGAGAGGACTATTCCATTGCGTCTGGAGCACTCGTTTCATTTAGGAACACTTTTTGTTTCACTCGAAAAGGTTTCCGTTTTCCCAAGATACAACCATTACAGTCAGATCCGAAGGTATAAAGCCTGAATACACATTTTTTAAATTTCTGCAAAGTTTTATTTTGATTTTATTTCGGTTTGTATTTTTTATTTCCAGGTTGCTACTCTTTTCGATCTGCGTATTCTCTTTGTCCCGCACCTTGTGCGATCTCGAAAAATCAGAAACAGATAGGAAAAGGTGCATCTTCCGGGTAAGCTAACCGAGATCTAACCCTTGTTGTCATCGAGAAGCGAAATTTTTTTCTTGTGTGAAAAGAGTTTTTTTTGAGCATGCTCTCTAAGGGCGTCTTCAAAAACAACATCAACAACAAAAACAATCCTCTTTCTGAACATTACAATATGTTTTGCTAGACCATTTGGTTAAAACTTGCCTTGTTAAGTAAGAGGTCTTGAGTTCAAGTCTCTTTTTTGTTACTTTTTTTGAAAAAGTTCATGCTAAAAATTGTAAAGTGCATTTCACTTCAAGTATAAAAGTGAATCACTATAAGTAGCTTTATATTTTGTTTTAGAGTTATTTATTTTGCATGCAACTTTTCTGTTATAAGGTAACTTCATTGTAAAAGTGATTCCCACTTCTCTTTATAAAAGTGGGTCACTTCATAAAGTAGCTTACACTATCATGTGGTTATTTGGTTACCGTTTATGCCTTTTTGTAAAAAGGGCATAACTCTCACATCGGAAGTCCGTTTTTTTTTTAAACCTCATAACTTTTCAAGATATTTCCATCCAAATCATTAGTTTCAGTTTTTAAATCCACATTATCTACATATTTAATATGGCTTCTACAAGTAATGTCTTGCTTACCAACAACAACTACTTCCAATGGAAATCCCATATGGAAGATTTATTAAGAAGTAAAGGCCTGTACTAGATTGCCTTGGGAAAGGAAACAACACCCACTGATGATGATAAGAAAGTCAAATGGGATAATAGGAATGACGACGCATGTGGACTAATCAGAATGTCCATCTCTCTTCATTTAAGGTACCACCTTCAAGGAATTGATGACCCCGAAGAAGCTTGGAACACGATTGAACCTGTGTTTGGTAAACTCAATATTATTCGAGCACAACAGTTAGAAAATCAAATACTGACCTTGAGTCCAAGTGATTTTTCTTTCCTTGGAGACTATCTATCTAAATTTAAAACACTAAGAATTTTATGTGAAGAATGTAAGATAAAAATGGAGGAAGAGCGTTGCATATATCTTATTCTTTCTAAGCTAGGCAGTGCATATTCTTTGTTTATATTTACTTTTTATGCCATGAAAGAGGCTCTAGGGAAAGCTTATGTAAAACCCACTATTGAGTCCTTTTGTGCTTCTTTGATGAGAGAGGAAGATAAGCTTGTACAACTTGGAGTGATCAACACTGCAGGTACATCCAACAAAGCCTTAGTTGCCCAGCAGAAAGATAAACCCAAGTATCCCAAGAAGCAATATTCTCACTACAACAACAAACAACCTAAGGGTCCCAAACCCGCTCAGACAACTTCAGCTCCTAATGGTGACGAAGGAGCAAAATATAAAAGTAAGAATACTAACAGACATTGCAACTTTTGTGATAAAGATGGTCACGATGAGTCCAAATGTTTCAAGAAGATGGCAGCCTTAGAAGTAGCGATGAAGAAGCACAACATCAGTGTTAATTCTTCTTCTTCTTCTCATGGACATGCACTTTCTGCTTCTGTTTTTTCCTTCAATACACTTTCTACTACTACTTATTCTTCTGATGAGTGGCTTATTGATTCAGGAGCATCTTATCATATGGCTAAGGATAAAGCCATATTTTCTGCTCTAAATGAATGCAACACCAAGAAAATATTTGTTGGTGATGATAGATCTCTTAGTGTTGTAGGATCTGCAACAGTTCAGGTAGAAAATGGTCATTTCAATGATGTATTATCTGTTCCAAATCTTTCTTGTAACCTTCTATCAATATATCAAATCACTCATTCAGGTGAAGGTAAAACCGACGAGTTTTCACCTCACCAAGTTGTAATCAAGGATCTAAAAGATCCTAAGCGTGTTCTTGCAACTAGAATTGCTGATGATATTACCAGGTTGTACAAGTTTGACAACTTTAGGTCATCAATGTTTTCATCAGTTTTTGTTGCTCATAGCGATGACTTGAGCAAACTTTGCCATGAGCGGTTTGGTCATCTAAACTATCGCTCATTGCAACAACTATGTAATAAATAGATGGTGACTGGTCTTCCTCTTGTTTCATGCAGAGATGGTGTTTGTGCTGGTTGTGTTCTTGACAAACATCATCGGGATAGGTTTTGACAAACGTACCTCTTGGCATGCCTCGGGTCCTTTGCAGCTTGTTCACAGTGATTTGTGTGGTCCACTTTCTTCTCCTTCTTTTTCTGGGTGCAAGTATTTCTTAAATTTCATTGATGACTTTTCCAGACGTACTTGGGTTAACTTCTTAAAATTCAAGAGTGAACTATTTGACAAGTTTTTGGCCTACAAGGTCCTTGTAGAAAAGCAATCTGGACATCAAATTCAAAGGTTAAGAACAGATAATGGAGGCGAATATGTGAACAATAATTTTAGAAGCTACTGCACTACAGAGGGAATCCAAATGCAACACACTATTCCATATACACCACAACAAAATGGTGTTGCTGAGAGAAAGAACCACACATTAAAAGAAATGGCTAATTGTATGATCCAATCTAAGGGATTAAGTCTAAAGTATTGGGTGGAAGCCATCAACTGTGAAAATTACATAGTAAATCACACTCCCACAAAGGCTCTTAAAAGTATAACACCAGAAGAAGCTTGGACTAAAATTAATCTAGATGTAAGTCACTTCCGTGTATTTGGCAGTATAGCATGTGCTCACATTCCTGATGAGAAAAGGAAAGCATTGCAGCCTAAAAGTGAGAACTGTATATATGTTGGTTATTCTGAAGATGTCAAAGGTTACAGACTTCTTCAATCATATTGTAATGAAATTATTCTTAGAAGAGATGTTAAATTTGATGAAAATCTCTTAGCCTGCGAGCCATCTTCGACGATTGTGCCTTCTTCATCCTGCGAGCCATCTTCGACGCTTGTGCCTTCTTATGATCTGGTTTCTTCTTCAGATGATAACAGTGAGGATGAAAATCCACCTCCGCCTGCTCACCGTCCTCCAGATCATTCCTTTGAACCTGAACTAGCACCAACTCCACCTCTTCCTAGATGGGTTCATTCAACACGAGAAGCAGCTGGTGATCTTATCGATGATCCTTCAGATTAGCACCGTACATGTTCACAGTTCCAGCAAGCCTCTTCTCTTTTGGTTCAAGTTTCAGAAACTCATGATCCAGAGACATTTGTAGAAGCGTCAGGTCATCTATATTGGGATACATCAATGAATGAAGAGTACCGTTCTTTAATGGAAAATGATACTTGGGATCTTGTACCTCTTCCAAAATGAATAAAACTTGTTAGATGCAAATGGGTCTACAGAACTAAGTATGCATCAGATGGAAGTGTTGAAAGACATAAGGCTCGGTTAGTTGCCAAAGGATTTTCCCAAGTTGAAGGAATTGACTATAATGAAACCTTTTCCCCTGTAGCAAAAATGAATTCCATCCGCCTTGTTCTTGCCCTTGCTACCTCACATAAATGGGAGGTCCATCAGATGGATGTTAAATCCGCCTTCTTGCACAGATATTTGCAAGAAGAAATCTACATGGAACAACCTCCTGGCTATGTCCAGAATGACTCTAGCCTTGTTTATCGCCTCAAGAAATCTCTTTATGGTCTCAAGCAAGCTCCTCGAGCTTGGTATGCCAAAATGGATAACTTTCTTATTGCCACTGGACTATATAGATGTCATTTTGATCCTAATATCTATACCAAGAAAGTAGGAATCCATCTCATAATCCTTGTCCTTTATGTTGATGACCTTATCATTACTGGTAGTGAATCAAAACTTTTAAACCATGTGAAAACCAACCTTAAGAAGAAATTTGAAATGGCAGACTTAGGTTTTTTGCACTATTTCCTCGGCCTCCAAGTTTTGCAAACCAATGAAGGAATTTTTCTTTCCTAGTCTAAGTATGCTTGTGACCTTCTTCGTCACTTTTACATGGACGATTGTAAACCAACCCCTTCTTCCTTCCAGTCTGGAGTCAAGCTTTCTGCCACCTGTACTTCTCTTGAAGTTGATGCCACCTTGTACCGTCAGTTAGTTGGTAGCCTCTTATACTTGACTCATACCCGTCCTGATCTTTTCTTTGCTGTTGGTCTTATTGCCTGATATATGCAAACACCCCATGAAATCCATTGGAAAGCAGCTAAAAGGATACTTCGCTATGTTCGTGGTACCGTTCAGTTCAGGATACATTACAGTTTAGGGGGGACTCCTTTATTGGTTGGTTTCATTGATTCAGATTGGGCCAACAACCCTGATGATAAAAAATCTACTGCATGTTATGTTTTCAGCCTTGGTTCAGGATCTGTCACTTGGGCCTATAAGAAACAATAGGCTATTGCACTTTCTTCAGCAGAAGCATAATACCGAGCAACGATAAATGCAAGTCAGGAATCCTTGTGGCTTCAACAGCTCCTTTCAGAGTTTGGATTCCAGCACCAGCATCCGACCAGCCTTTGGTGTGACAATCAAAGTGCCATCAAGCTTGCCAAAGACCTAGTTCAACATCAACGTAGCAAACCCATCGAGCTACAAATGGAATTCATCAGAAAGCTAATTCATGATCAAGTTATTGAAGTGCTATTTTGCCCTATAGAAGATCAAGTTGCAAACATTTTCACAAAGTCTCTTACAGAAGCAAAGTTTTCCAAACTTTGATCTATGTTAGGAGTTCAAGAAGTTGTCATTAAGGGGGGATAGGCTCTAATGCCTCCTTCCTTCTCCTATTGTGTCACTATTGTAAATCCTTCAATCCTATCCCAAAGTGTTCTTAAGGGGGGATGCTAGGATATTTAGACACTTAGGAATTAGTTAAGATCTACTTGGTCTAATATGTCATTAGGTAAAAGTGTGTTTCTTTAGTATGCATTAGTATGCATTTGTAGTTAGGAAATCCGATGGACATGATGTGTTCCTGTCATAGAGTGATCCGACGGTTCATACTCTCCTTGATCTTAACGACCATTGATCCGAGGCTTAACACCCGATTGGTCCATGATCTCTATTTAAAGAGCATGGAGGGTCATTTGTCGATGATTGATTGTGAGAAAATCTCTTGTAAAATCTCTCTGTAATCTTTTTCTTTGCATTAATAAACTGCTCCAAGTGGCCGCGTTGGCTGGGGCCGTGGATGTTTCCCCGTAGGGGTTTTACCATGTGAAAACATCGGTGTGTTGATCTTTGATCTGGTTATGTGAGTGGTTACTGAAGGTGTTTGTCCTCTGTTGCAATGCCTGTGTTGTCGAACAAGACCATGGTGGACCAGATCGACGACGGTTGGTTAGGAGGTGGAACACCCCCAATAGTGACATTCATGAAGGAAATATCAATATTCCTCAAAGAAGTGGCAACGTTTGCTTCCATTGTTGTTGGTGACACTACCAGACGCTCGTAAGGTAGAATCTATACCACAATGGGCATCGATAGATCGATGTTGGGAGGGTTGTAAGGACCAAGAGCGTCTGCTCTGAGGTCATAAAGGATTGGTTCCTCGAGAATCAAAAGTTCTTCTCTCGAAGATGGGTTGGGCACAGTTTCCTGTAACCCGGTTGTCTCAAAAGACCCTTGCTGGTCTAATTTTCACCTTAGCGGTGGCGGGGGGGTTCAAGGTCAACTAGTGGCAGGCCCATAAGCCCTTGTGACTGAAGGAACTCCCGATCCTCCACTGTGTAATAATATAAAATACATACTAGGGAAATCTATTATCGTTTGAAAACTAGCAGGCACTAAAAAAAGTACCTATGAGATAAAACAAGCAGTCACTGACTAGTTGGAAGAACAATTACAATAATCAACACTAGAGAAATTTACCGTTGCAAGTGAAACTTGAATACGGAAGCACCCTCCGGGTATACTCTGCAAAGCGTGGCCCAATGTCTATCCTAGGTACCGTGGTATACCCCCGCAATCACCTGTGTAAGTCACTAGAAAGATAAGCAACTAGGTTGCCAACGCACAAACAATCACCAGGCGGGTACAGTCGACAATCGGGTGGACTGCAATGAGCAGGGTATCAATCCTGAAACCTATCAAGGGTATCGAAAGAAAGTGTTCCGAAAGATGACTGAGGACCTTGAATGGATTTGATACCCATGAAGCTCCGTGGCAAATGCAATCGACGGAATCCCAAGACAAGCCCTCTATATGCATTCTCCACTATGTTTGGTCTGACTTTGGAGGCGTTATCTCCGCTACCTTACCTTACGTGACCTCGTGTTTAGCCCCTGTGTTAGAGGGGGGTCTCGGATAACTTTTACGATACTTGACTTTTGACACTCCCTAGCACAGACACTTATGTTTGTTTTTCAGCCTTGAAGAGTTTCCTCTCTAATCCTAAATCAAGGCTCTAGCCTAGACTAGTTGATGGACCCTACAAAACATAAAGTCTAGTTGATTTTCATTAACCGCTAATTTTTGGGCTTGTATTAAGTCAAAGGTTATGAAAGTGAAACTAGTGATGTTTTGAGAGATGAAAAAGAATATAAACAACAAGCTGGAAACAAAATAACGTCTTCTTGACAAATTCAGATTTTCTCTTTTTAATTTTTTTTAAACCAACTTTTCAAACTTTTTCTTTCTAAGATCTTTTAACCGAAAAATCAAAATAAGATTTCACTCGACTACGAGCTACTTATTGTCCTAAGTCAGTCAACCAATAACTTATGAAAACATTCTTTTTCCTATTGATTAATGCAAACAACCAACTCGTTAACCAAAATAAGAAGTAAAAAACAATTTTTATTTTATTTTTTATCATGCTTCAAAAACAAAAAAATTTAAAACAATATGTATTCTTCTTTTCTGAAGCAAAAAGGTGAAAAAATAAGAACAAGACAAGGCCAAAAAGAACTTCTGGCCAACCACAAACCACGGGGAGTTACTGACAACCAAAAAGGCAGATCAAACTGACTCACTATCTCATTAGAAAACCTAGCAAAGGAAGAAAACTTTCAAATGCAAAAGCAAGCTATATTGGCACACATCCTAGACTCAAATTGCTATGACAGAGACCAAAAAGACACAAGAAAAACC
The DNA here is from genome assembly GCA_009831015.1 of Picea engelmannii. NCBI lineage: Eukaryota > Viridiplantae > Streptophyta > Pinopsida > Pinales > Pinaceae > Picea > Picea engelmannii. Next base: position 284,592 of record ML780001.1, read on the forward strand.
CGTGAAGAAAAAAAACTTGACAGGGAAGAGGATGACTTCCTCCTCAAAATTTTCCAGATAGACACGCGACTATCACTTCAACAACCAACGTATGCACGCGGGATGCCCAAAGACAGGACATGTATGCACATGTGTAGGACTACTACAGGCTGCGTGTGCCCCTATTTCTCTTCAAAAGAAGCAAGACAAGTAGCTAAGCTCAGGCAGGGAGTACTGATATTGAAGACTAGAATCCCTTAAAGGTATAGAAACTCACTCTAACAGAAAAAGATGTAAGGAAAACTCAGAAAACAAAGCTAATATGAGGTTATACCTAGGCTACATACAACAATCATAGAAACCAGAACCAGACCCAGAAAACCCCTGAGAAGGATCACTTCTGACAGGGGAGAGGATGACTGCCTCTTTTTAAAAAAAAAAAAATTCTGGACTCAGACATGTGACTGATCTTTCAGCAACAAGTGTATGTACGCAGGCTGTATAAAGTCAGGGCGCATGTATATGCGAGCAACCATTCTGCATGCCGCATATGCCTCTGTGGCTTCTTGAAAAAGAAAAAAAAAACAGTCAGGTGAAGGAAGCAGGGAGTATTGGTATGGAAGACCAAAATCCCTACTAGCTCATACTTTTGCAGAAACTCAGAAAAAAGGTACCCTTTCTGGAATTCAGGGTGGACCAGAAATGAGAGGAAATGGGCTTGGCATAGATGGATTTCGGTGAAGCCCCTTCCTTATATATTATATTCTCCCATATTCATTCTCAATGCCCGGATCAAACGACTCTTTTTCTTACTTATGATAATATCGTTAGTTGATAGTCTCGATCTCTGCTTGCTTATTTTCAGAGATTTTAGTCTACCGGTTCACTCTTACACTCACTAATTCAGGCATCCATCGGTAAAACCAATTAAAAAATACCCAACAAGCACCCCCCCAAAACCCTAGAGCTCCCCAGTATGGTCGCCAATTCTGTTGTGGGTGGGAAATCCCTCCTACAAACTAGCATTAAGGGTTTTATCATGCATGCAGAAATGACCTAAAGTCTCCTACTTTTTACCAACATCCCAATCATAAATCCCATTATTCATATGAAAATACAAGGTTAAAGAGATCCAGTTACGATACCTTAGTTTCCGTGCTTGATGTCGATCCCTTTAACGCTTGGTCGCTCCTTGACTGCAACTCTCCTCCCAATGCTAACCTGCATTCATAAAAGACAAACAAAGAACTCCACATTTGTATAACCTATAAACTAATGGGTTAGAGATTCTATCAAAATATAATCAAATTTAAATATTGACAATCTCATATGGCGGGACGGGAAAAATACTTCTTTTATTAATCTCACAAGAGTAGCCTTACAATGCTGAGATCGACCACTACTCCTCGAATTTGGTCCTGGTCTCCTCTTCAACTGTGCTCCAACTGCTTCTGTATATGCTTCTCTTCACACAATAGTTGCACAATGTTGGGGCAAGGGGAATACTAAATCAGGTATAGTTTCTTTGCTATGATTTTCCTCCTTCCAAATGGGACCCCTACCCCTTATTTTATAGGCTAGAAAGGGCTAGGTATTTGGTCGAGTGGCCTACTATGGGCGGACAACCAGTTTAGTTAACTTACCCAAAATTGTGTGTCCCATATGCAACTTTCCATTTTTCGTGCTTTTTAGGTATACGTGGGTTGTAGTGGGTTAGCCAGCGTACAAACACGTGTAGCAGTGAAGTAGGGCACGTATGCCTTCAAAAATAGTGTTTTTTAAGAAGTTGTTCAGTAGTGGCTTGGAAAAGAAGTCAAATGAGATGGTTTGATGCCAGGTAAGCATGTCTGGTGCAATTTAGGGTTATAACAAGGTTGAATAGGGTCAGAAGTTTTCATAAGAAAGAAAACCCTAGTTTTCAGAAGGCATACGTAGGTTGTATAACAGATAGGTCACGCACATACATGAGCTGCTATATAGATAAGGCATGTATATACACGTGCTGCAGAACTACAAGTCACGTACATGTTGTATTTGTTTGATACATGCTCAGTTCAGGTATAGGTTGATTGCAGGGCAGTAGTACAGGTTGGCTACAGGTCAATGGTACAAGTTGGTACAATTTTACAGTAATATATCTCACAGTGATAGTGTGACAGTGGTTCCATCATTCAACTTCTATGTCATGGAAGTTGGACGAGGAAAGGACATGTGCTTGTAGCCACCTTTTGGTTGTAGCCGGAGAACATAGAGGGTTGTAGCCTCCTTTTGGTTGTAGATAGAGAATTGGGGAGTTGGAGTGTCCCTCAGATGTAGCCTAAGAAACTAGGGGGTTGGAGGCTCCTTCTAGTTGCAGCTAGAAAACAAAGGAAGTTAATTCTTCCAATGAATGTAGTTCTTAAAGACATATAAGAAAAATCATTCCGTGGTTTTCTCCCGCTTTGGGTTTCCATGTAAAAACATTGGTGTATTGTGTATGTGTATGATTGCTCATTTATTCATTGTGTTAGAAAAATAGGACCGCGGAGCAATAAAATAAAACAAATGCAGAAACAAAACATAGAAGACACACAATACAAGAGAGACACAGATTTACTTGGTTCACCCAGTGTGGGCTACGTCCACCAGAGAAATTGCCAGGTCCTTCCTTTATTATTATCCAGCAAATGAAGGGATACAACCTACAGCAAAACCCGCTGTAACTTCCTCTTCTTTCTCTCATAGTCTCCTCTCTCAGAATACAATATTCACCATCATCCATAGTCGCAATATATTTCCCTCATAAAAGAGGGTTGCCTTCTAGGGCAAAAAACCCCAACATAATCTCTACCGTTAGATCTGCGACCTTATAATGAACGGTCCGAATTTACAATGAAATTACAATATACTTTTACAAGGAAATTTTTGCTTCAGGGGTGTTGAAATAGACTTTGAATTTTTAATCTTAACGATGATAAAATTCGCAGCTTTGAGTTTTTTTTTTTTAAACATATAAATTTTCTAAATCAAAAAATTTCACCTCCAACAGTTTCGAAACGCCTTGGTGTCTCATTTTTGGATAATGAATGATTAAAATTAAATTAACGTATGTTCCAAACAATTTTTCGAATAATATTCTAAGTGAACAATAATGATAAAACTTAAAGAAATGTTAAATTCATATCGGGATATTGGGATTCACAGTTTTGAAATAACAAATTTCAATACAAATCAAATAGCGAAACCCCGATCCTCAATTTCTCGATACGTTAATCCTTGATTAATTCACCATTTACTCAAATCTCATTTAAATAGGGGTTTTAACTTTAAACTAATCATATTGGGAAATCGCAATTCACGATTTTGCGACCAACAACTTTCATATCATCGCATTCCCTGATTCCCCGATCCCCGAATTCCCGATTCCCGATTCCTTGGTTAACAAAATCCCGAAAATCTAGTCTGCATTAATTAAGATAATAACAGGATTTTAGCTAAATAATACATCGAGATTTCAACAATTGGGGTTTTTCGAAGACTTATTTCCTTGACATCGAAAGTTCTGAAACACCGATGAAAAAGTTTTCATTTCAAATCAAAATTAACGTTAATTAATCACTCTTTGAAACAAAGTTTAAGGTTTTAAACTTTTAATAAAAGATCATTAATGCGAAATTATTCAATTTGGCAAGTTTCTGTCATATTTGAGAACACCGGAAGAACTCAGGTACAAACATTTAACGCATATTGTCGAGAATATCTTTTGCATTTATGTCATAGCAGATGAACAAATCTCAAGGATTTTACGATATATTCGAAATGATTTTTGAAACGTTTACATTATTTCGAAGCTGAATTCTGCCCTGCTACAGGTGTTCCAGTAAATACCGAGTTTCTCCTCTCCTTTCGGGCTACTCCGCCTTTTGCAGTTCATTTCGCCTTGGAATCTTGCTACTAAGGTACTGAATACAGAGCTGGTGAATATACAGCCATGGCGCCCAAAAAGGCTTCAAAGAAAACTGAAGAACAACCGAAAGGCGATATCATTTCAGACACTACTGCAGCTGGAGTAGTACACAATGTTAAATCATGGGATGCAATTGCAAAGAAAATGGAAGATGAGCTTTCATTTTCGGACAACGGTGGGGAAAATCATCTCCGAGATATCACCGAGACTGGTCTCCATAAAGTTGCTGCACGCCCGAGACTGGTTTCATATATAGATATGATTGCCTGGGCACTGGATAAGGTAGACGTTCCGACAAGGAGTATCCTAAATGAGTAAGGGGCTGTTATCGGCTCGTTCAGGCTCGAACATATACAAGTAATGTATAAGCTATCCCCAAATTTTAGGCACACTTTTAATAAAGAGTTTGTAGCTGCTTTCCAACAAAAAGAATGTGTAGAAGGTGGCCAAACATACCCCGATATGATTAAAGGATGGGCAAGAGATGAGAACAAGTTTAGAGCTAATGAACATGGAATTTATGCCACAGCTTCCCTAAATGAATACATGGTATATTTAGGAATGATGTTATGTAGACTCTTTGGAAGAAAAGATCATTTTCATTTCAATGCAGACTGGACACCATTTTTAGAAGAAGTTTCAGAAGGGCGTAGTTTCAATTGGCATAAAATATTATCAGATAACATTGCCTCAGAAGTTATAAACTACAAAACAACTAGGGMAAAGGRACARCCAGTGGCCTTTTATATGTCGGCTTATATAATGGATGCTATTTGCTTCAAAACTCCATTCCCATTAATGAATTGGAGTTGGAATGATTCTTGTAYAGAACCTGTCCATAGGTACCATTCARCTATATGGGAAGAAAATGCCAAAGATAATTTTTATGAGATATGTCATTATGTMATTATTCCTCTACACATAATGTTCTTCGGATGTGAACCTCCTCGCATTTCCAATACCATAATAGAAAACCTCAAAACAATAGCTGATTGGTTCATTGAAGAAAATTTCTCATATGTTAGGGTTTATGGATGTTCTATTCCACCRCATGCACTCCCAAAGATACTCCCGGATAGGTTAATTTGCAGAGAAGTGGCTCATCAATTGGTAAATGGTGGTATTGGAGTAGAACTAAAAGCTCAGCAGAAGAAGTCATGGCCGTCTTTTCCCGTTTATCTTGGGAAATTTGCTTTATTAAACTTTGGTCATTCTAAGTCAGAAGCAGAATCATTGAGAGAAGTAAAATTAGTGGATATAGAACACATGAAACATGATCCATATCAAATTATCAATCAACATGTTACACAGTGTGGGTTGAAAGCATATGAACATGAAGATTCATTTTATGACGACATTTTCAGAAATGCTAAGTCTTATGAGGAAGTTCAAAGTAGAGTGCAAACTTTGTCACCTGATGCACAGGTGGGGTTTGCATCTTTCCAAAGAAATAGAAGACAGTGTTTGCCGAAGATTTTGCAGGGCGAAGTGTCAACATCAGAGCAAGTGTCAGAAACCACTCCTCCAGGTTTTGAAACAATAATTCAGTATGATACAAGTGATAAAGGCAAAATGAAAGATTCTGAGATTCCTCCTCAGAATACAGAAATTTCCCAGAGCAAGGAAAAACAAACAGAAAAAGGGAAAGGAGCAGAAACAAATCCAATAAACCTTGATGACATTCCAAAAACAGTTGGGGGAACGGCCTCACAAGAACTTGGGAGTCCCATCACAACATTAACCCCACTACAGGCTACTTTTGGGAATCCTCATGAAGGAGCCCTGTACGTGAGTGACTTAGAACCAATTAGCAGAGATGAAATACCTTCATCAGATTATTTCTTCAGCAGAAAAAGGAGAGCTGTGCTGAAACATGAATTACATCCTGTAGGAGAAAGAACAGTTAAAAAACACAAAATTATTATTGATGGGAAAAAGATAAAAGAAAGTGAATTTGCTACAGAGTTAGCAGGGACTATGGGGGCCATAGCATCAGCCAATATGTACTCTGTAGGTAACTTAATCTCTATGATAGAGCAGAAGGATCAAGAAATCTCACAGCTACAGGTCAGGTTAAAGGATAATGAAAAAATGATTGGATGGGGAATACAAAAAGGCCTGGAACAGGCCAGACTTAAGGATATACAAGATATCCGAAATCTAAATGAAAAATTAACTGAAGCAAAATAGATGATTCAAGATACCCAAGAACAAGTGCAGAAGCTGGGCAGTGAAAATAAATATCTGCAAGACAAAATCATTTCAATTACTAATCAAGCGATTGAAGTAGATCAGTTCAAGAATAAAGCATCAGAGATATATGCGAATATCCAGGAAGAACAACAGAAGGTAGTCTACAGTCTGGAAGTTATCCAGAATTATTGTCAAGAATCTAAAAAGTCTATGGAACAGGCAGTGCTAAAAGAAAAGGAAGCAAAGGCAACAAGAAGTTATTTCCAAAAAATCATAACTTCTTTACAAAAAGAAGAAGTTGGAAAATCTCAGAAGTTATATGTTTCAGAGCAGTTGAAGGGAGATGTAATGATGAAGGTCTGGGAAACAAAATTGGAGGGATATAAAAGAATGACAAAAGGAGTTATCGAAGACTGTCAAAAGATCTTCGATTCCATTGAAAAAGATTCAATACAGGTCGGTACTGATGGCTTTTCTGAGCCATTAGGAGAAATCAACATCAATAGGCATCAACTGAAAATCAAAGAGGAACTTGAAGAAAAGAAATGAGAAATATTGAACATCAAAGCTGTCAACATTTCAGAAATCGAGAGGTGGATGATGACTTCAAGTTCGAAATTAGGGAAAATCAGGTCCACGGAGAAAACAATTGCAACACAGTTGCCAGATCTGCAAAGAAGTTTCTTCTCATTTGAAGCAAACGAGATAACTAAGGCTCCTAAGGCCTTAATGAACTTTTTAGAGAAACATGTTCAATCGGCTGAAGCAGATAAAGAAAGTTCTTCGATTCAGAATTAAAACTTTGTACATATTTCTATTTTTAGTATTTTGTAATAAATTGTTAACGGTTGGCAATAGCTTATACAACCGAAAGATTAGGAAGTTGGTTAGTTACCAACGGAAATTTTGGGATAGAAATGTATAAATATAATTTCGAAAGGCTGAAACAGGGCTTCAAAATTTTTGGAAAAAGACATTTTGTACGATCAGCTTTAAAGTTTATCAGAATATCATTCACAACAAGATTCTGGATCTTGTCATTCAGTGACTATGTTCCTTCCCTTGTCTACTTTCATTTGTTAAATCTTCTTCTTAATGTGCATTTCTAGCAAGTGAATCAATTTGGAATTATATGCAATTGTTGCTTTGATATCAGATTGGTTTGGATGTGGAATGTGTTACAGTTTTTCTTCTGGAATTATTTCAATAATTTTAAGACCTGTAATCTTCTGTTCCTTAATATTTTATTTTGTTATAAATCCTCTGTCTCATTCATTATTTTTAATGGAAGTATAAGATTCTTCTCAGATTAAAACCTTATATTTCTCTGTGTTATGTTTTATCGTTTACAATTTCATAATTTTCACTGAACCAGGAAACGACCTTGACTGTGTCATTACTTTTTTGTTTTAAGTTTTAAAGTTGTTTTATCAATATCTTCCCTGAATGTCTGAAGTAACAAATCTATAAAAAACCCCTTTCACAAACATATAAAATCCAATTACCTATGACAGTTCCTAACGGTAGACAACCCAACGTAGAACCTGGTCTACAGGATCAAACCAGCATTGCATTAAACCTATTTAAAATCATTTTACAAACAACAACAAATAGAACCGAATTAGAACGATCGTGGGCAGCAATAGAACGTGACATAACCATCCAGGAACAACGAGAAGCAAGACAGAGACAGTTGAGAAACTGAATCTGATCTAGTTTTCTTTGTTTCTTTGTTTTAGAAGTATTATCATATTTGGATGCCTTGACGGTGTGTTAAAATCCTTAAAACACAAATTCAGGAACAACATCTTTTTGGCGCCGTTGTCGGGGAATGAAGTAACGAATTATTTCCCTGGGGAAAAACGACATTGACAATTTTTGTTTTTGATAGTGAACAAGAACAGGAAACCTTATAAGGCTAAATTTATCTTTCAATTGGCGACTCCACATTTGCTAAACTGGCTAGTAGCCGAAAAAACACTAGAAAAAACCCTGATATCAAACAGACATCGCCAGTCTCGGATCCAGAGAAAATCTTAAAATCAAGAAAATTGTTAAAACAAACCCTTCTATTAAATTACACTACTGATCAGTCTGATTTCACAAAATCAAATTCTTCTGAAACTTTAGAGCGATCACTTTCGCTTCCACCCTCTGTTGACACATTTTATTTTCCCGAAGTATCATCTCCTGCCTTCCTAGGATCTCCCCCACACACTGTCACAACTTCAGTTCCAAACCCAACCATGGCAGGATTAAATGTTGGAGGAGGTGCCGGAGGTGGCGGAGGAGGAGGGAATCAAATACCAGTCCCTGGAATTTTTGCCAAAGTGGCCGCTAGGTATGCTCCCTTATTTCTTCTTGCCCCTCTTCATGATCTTCCTGAAAACTATATGAAGAGTCTCCCTAAATTCACAGGGGAGGGTGATCTAACCGCTCAAGAACACATTAATTTTTTCGATCAATTTGTAGACATTCTGGGAATAGAACATGAAGATGTCTATTCCACATTACTTGTTCAAACCTTTGAAGGACAAGTAAGAACTTGGTTTAGGTCATTACCGGCTGGGTCATTAACATCTCATGATGAGCTGGAGAGAGCATTCATTAGACAATGGGGCGAGAGAAAAGATCACCTCTACTACCTAACAGAATTCGGTGCCTTAAAAAAGAAAAATTCGGAATCAGTATTGGAATTCACACAAAGATTTAATAAACTATATAACAAAATTCCAGCTGAAGTTAAGCCATCGCAACCTTCAACCAAAGTAACCTACGCTGGAGCTTTCGACCCTGAATTTGCTTTATTGTTGAGGGAGAGACGGTCTTTAGATCTTCCTAAGATGCAAGATGATGCTGTAGAAATTGAATCTAATATGATGGCATCTGGAAAGCTTAAAGCAAAGACATAAAATGTTAATAAATAAAATAGAAAATTTAAAGAACAAGGTGGATCTTCAGGGTCAGGGAAATCTGCTGGAGACAAAATAGAGGAGATGGCTAGGGTCATCCAACAACTCTCCAATAAAATTTCTAAAATGGAATTAGAAAAACCTAGAAGGGATAATTTTCCCCAAAAGGATTTCTGACAAAATCCTGAGCCACAAGGACCACATAAGACGATAAAAAACGAAGATCAGAAAGTTCAAGCACCTTTTAAAACTGAAGATTATATCGGAGAAGAAGACTTTGGTGGATTTGAACAGTTGGACGAAGACATTGAATGTCTTGGTGATGATAACAGGTATCCTTATGTGTCTAGACAAGATTATGAGGCATCGTTGATGAAGGAAAGTAAATCAGAAGATACAGTTAATGACAATGCAACTGATGATTATGCATATCAAAGTGTTGCAGATGACATCATCGCTGATTTGCAAGGAATATATAATATAAGGTCAAGAAACAAAAATCTTCCTAATATTCAAGCAAAAAAGGTTTTTCTTAGAAATGATAATAATGAGGAAAATCCTAAAGTTGCAGATAAACAGTCTGCAAACAGAAATATAACGGATAAACCTGTACAGTCAGAGTCAGTAGGAACTAACCCTGTAAATATCCAAAACCCTGTAAATATTCAAACTCCTGTAAAAGAAAATAAGATTACACCACAACAAAAGAATGAGAAAAAGGTTATGGAAGTCCCGCATATCGAGAACGACAAGGACGCAGGAAAATTTAACTTAGAAAATGAAATAAGCAAGATTAAAATTCCTATCCCTCTTGTCGAATTAGCCAAAAACCCGGTATATCGGAAACAAATAGCTAAAATGATCAATTTTTCTGAAAAGGAAAGTCAAGTGGACACCATAAATTTAGAGGACGATAGACCTATTATATCCTTCGGTCCGCATGTAGAAGGTCCCAAAGATACCGTAGCTCCCTTTTTTTATCACGCTTACTATTTTTGACCACCTTTTGCACAATTGTATGTTAGATTTTGGAGCATCACATAATGTCATGCCCAAAGCAATAATGGATAAACTTGGTCTTGAAGTCACTAGACCATATGGTGATTTGTACTCTTTTGATTCTAGGAGGGTTAAATGTATAGGAATGATCAAAGACCTAGTGGTTAACTTAGCTCAGATACCCTCTAAAAGCATTCTTATGGATGTGGTAGTTGCAGATATTCCACCTAAGTATGGAATGCTGCTATCTAGATCTTGGCGTGCTAAACTTGGAGGATCCATCCAATTAGACATGACGTACACGACGATCCCTGTTTTTGGAGGACATTTCACTCGTCTATATAGGGAAACTCGAATGGCATTCACTGTCAGTGACCCTAAAAACCCTATGAATCACCCAGTGTACATAGCAGACCAAGATTTAGGAAACTGTATTTTATCATTAGACGATGATTTCGAAATGGATGTAGATAATATAGATACCGAAGGAAAAATTCCAAAAAACGAGATTAAGGAATATATATATAGTAATGGTACATGGAAGATGTTCTTTGACGGAGCTTCTTCTTATCACGGAGTTGGAGCTGGAGTACTCCTTATCGCCCCTGACGATCAATTTATAATACCTTTTTCTTATAGGCTCCAGTGGTTTGTAGACTGTACTAATAACGTATGTGAATATGAGGCTTTAGTACTCGGTCTAGAAGCTGCACAAAAAATGAAAATTAAAAATATTGAAGTATTCGGGGATGCCGAACTAATCATAAAACAAGTAAACCGACAATACCAAGCAAAACATCCTAGGCTAAGGACTTATAGAAACTGTGTATGGGATCTAGTTGAAAATTTCTTCACTTCCGTGAATTTTCATTTTGTCCCTAGATCCGAAAACCAACAGGCCGATGCCTTAGCCAAAGCTGCTTCCACATTTGACCCCCCAACGTCTTTTAATTTGAAATACCATATTCAAATGAGACATCGACCTTCCATACCTGATAATGTATAGTATTGGCAAGTTTTTGAAGATGATGAACAACTTAGGAAATTTCTCGAAACTGTAGATGAATTTTCAGAAATATATAATGACCAAGAGAATCAACATGATCCTTTTTGGATCATGCAGGAAGGTGAAGACGAAAAAGAATTCCATGATAAAATAGCTGATCACCAGATGCTTGTTTTAAAAAATAATCAAATCCCCAAAGGTCTGATACCTTTGGAAAGACTCTTCAACAAAGATGACATGCCTTCCAAGACCACTCTTCAACCTCAACCAGAAGAGGTTGAAGACTGTAACATAGGAACTGTAAATAATCCTAAAATGGTCAAATTATCTAAATTTTTGTCAGTAGGAAATAAAAATAAATATATAGAGTTATTAAAAAAATATAAATATGTGTTTGCTTGGTCTTATGAAGATTTAAAAACTTATGACACCTCAGTGATAGAACACAAAATCCCACTTAAACCAGGTGTCAAACCCTTCAAACAAAAACTTAGACAAATTAATCCAATCTTATTACCCGTTATTGAAAAAGAAGTTAAAAAACTTTTGGATGCTAAAATTATTGTCCCTTTGAGATATTCTGATTGGGTTGCCAATTTAGTACCAGTAAGAAAGAAAAATGGAGATATTAGATTATGTGTTGACTTTAGAAATTTGAACAAATCCTCTCTTAAAGACAACTATCCTCTACCGAAAATGGATCACGTACTGGAAAAGGTAGCAAGAGCCACTAGAATGTCCATGGTTGATGGCTTCTCAAGATATAACTAGATTGCTGTTTGTGAATCTGATAAGGAAAAGACTGCATTCACCACTCCGTGGGGTACTTTTATGTACGATAAAATGCCTTTTGGATTAATGAATGCAGGAGCCACATTTCAACGAGCAATGGATATTTCCTTTGTTGGTGAAAGAGATAAGTTTGTAGTCATATATCTGGATGACCTTACTGTGTTTTCAAAATCAAATGAAGATCACATTATCCATTTAAAACAAACTTTCGAAAAATGTCGCAAGTATGGTCTTTCATTAAATCCAAAAAAATCTCATTTCGCCATGGAGGAGGGCAAATTGTTAGGACATATAGTATCTCGAGATGGTATAAGAATTGATCCAAAGAGAGTAGAGGCCATAGAAACTTTAGCTATTCCCAGAAATGTTAAAGAGATTCAATATTTTTTAGGGAAAATAAATTTTTTGAGAAGATTCGTTCCTAATTTTGCTGAAATTGTTAAACTGATAACATATATGCTCAGGAAGAACAACGAAGTTAAGTGGACAACAGAAGCAAGAGCATCCTTTGCTCACATTAAAAAGGTTATAAGTGAAGCTCTGGTGCTAGTCAGTCCATATTAACTTAAGGAGTTCTTCATCTTTTCATTTGCTTCAGAACATACATTGGCTGTTGTTCTCCTCCAAAAGAATGAAGAGGGTTTTGAGCAACCCATCGCCTTTTTTAGTAAGAGCCTTCGAGACGCCAAGTTGAAATACAATATAATGGAAAAACAAGCTTATGCAATGGTTAAAGAGGCTTTCAGAATGTACGCTTTACATTCCAAGATCATTGCATACGTACCCACCAGCGCTGTGAAGGACATTTTAGTACAAGCTGACAGTGACGGAAAGAGGGGCAGATGGCTTGCCAAAATTCAGGAATTTGACTTGGAGGTCAAGCCAACCAAATTAGTTAAGGGACAGGGTTTAGCCAGATTGTTAGCTGAATCTAACTTTCGAGCCCTTGGAATGAACAACGCTCAGGAGGAAGAAGATTGGATAGATATGAATGAAATCGACGATCAAATGATTGAAAACAAGGTTGAGGATAAATTCATTTCATCTGATTGGTATAAAGATATAGTAACGTATCTTTTAACTTTGAAATGTCCAGATGAATTGTCAGCTTCCAAAGCCAGAACATTGAAATTACATGCAGTTAAATATTGCATTTCTGAGAAAAAGTTATACTGGAAAGACCCACTTGGTTTCCTCTTAGTTTGTTTGGTTGAATTAGAGACAGAGGAAGTCATAAATCAGTTTCATAAAGGGGTCTGTGGAGGACATCATGCCTGGAGAGCAACAACATACAAAATTTTAAGGGCTGGTTATTATTGGCCCAAGATGTTTCCTGATGTAAATGCTAAGGTAAGGGCCTGTAACCCTTGTCAGTTTTTCACTGGGAAACAGAAGTTACCAGCTATGCCGTTAGTCCCGGTTAAAACAAAAGCCCCTTTCCAGCAATGGGGGATTGATTTCATCGGTGAGATAAATCCACATTCAAGTGCCCAACATAGGTGGATTCTCACTGCCACAGATTATTTCACCAAGTGGGTGGAAGCAATTCCTACCAGGAAAGCCACTGACTCAGTGGTTATAGAATTTTTGGAAGAAAATATATTGGCAAGATTCGGATGTCCCAGGAAAATAGTAACAGATAATGATCAAGCTTTCAAGTCGATGGCAATGATTAGTTTCTGCCAAAAATATAACATTGTGTTAGGACATTCTACAACATACTATCCACAAGGAAACAGATTGGCTGGATCTTCTAATAAGAGTTTGATCAGCATAATGAAGAAGGTCTTAAAGGAAAATAAAACATTTAAAGTATGCTTTATGGGCAAATCGAATAGGAACGAAAAAATCTATTGGTACCTCACCATTTCAAATGGTTTATGGTACAGACGTGGTATTACCCATAAACTTAGCACTCCCTGTAATGAAGCTGTGGCAGGATGAGAAGGAAGAGCCAAATCCTCTCACCAGAAGAATAAACCAATTAATTGAAGTCCAACAACATAGGGATGTAATAGACGAAAAGCTACAGAAGTACCAGGATAATATGAAGCTGCTTTTTGATCGCAAGGCCAAGAACAAAAATTTTCTTCCTGGAGATCTAGTTCTAAGGTGGGATGCTCGAAAGGAAGATTCAGGTAAAAACGGTAAATTTGATCACATCTGGTATGGACCCTTTAAAATATCATCTTCTGAAGGTAATAACTCTTTTCTGTTGGAAAATCTAGATGGTAAGATCCTAAGCGTTCCTGTTAATGCACGTTTCTTAAAGCATTACATGGAATAAAAAAATAAAATAAAAATTATATATGTGTAAATAAATTAAAATTAAAATAAAATAAATGTGTACATACAAGTTTCTTGCTCAAATCGTTAAAAAATAAAAATAAAAAATTTAATATGTCAAAAATAAAATTTTGTAAAATCTTAGAAATATAAAGACAAATAATTTTGTATCTCCAAGATAGTTCCTTCCTGAGTAGTCGGCCAGGAGCCTGTCTAGTCTTCGTATCTTTGAAGACATAAGACTGAATGCCCTGCTTTCCTGAGTAGGTATATCCCAAGTCTGTAATTTCATACCTTTGGCTTGTTTTGCACATGAATTCGATAAATTAATATAAGACTATTCTGAAGTAAAGTTTCAAGGTTGAGTCATATAGCTGGAAATCGAAGGGATTTTGTATTGAATTGAAAATTTATCAAATGATTGAGTTCAGATAGGTCAATATTCATCTTTTTCCCTCTGACTAAAAAAGGGTTAAGTTTGGGATTAAATCTATATAACTTAAGTTATTCAACAGTTTGTCTGAACTTTTAGCTTGCTCAAAAGAAGATCCCTTGAAAGTGTTTCCCCTTTTCTCTACTAACTTAGGAAGTTTTGAAGGTTGAGAAACATTGACCTAGAATAATCAAAACCAGTGGACAGACCTTGATTATAAAATTGTACACAGATCACCAACCCTGATATATCAAGTATCACTGATTGCCCCCGCTTCATAATTTTGAACTAAATATAAGACAGATGGTGAAAGGAAATTCATAACTGATTGCCCCCATCTAGTCCTACAGACGATGAAAGGAAATTCATTTAAATGATTTCCCTCGTATGAATATATAAAATAGATAACTTCACCGGGGTACTGAACAGGCCTGCTGGCAGTGAAGCAATGTCTGAGAATAAAATTAGCTTTTGAAGCGGTGAAAGGAAATTCAGTAAAAGGGGACAGATAACTTCACCAGGGTACTGAACAGGCCTGCTGGTAGTGAAGCAATGTCTGAGGTATCTATAAAGGTGTCACACTTATCCATAATATATTCTAGTTATCATTGTTTCGAAAACTGGATATTCGTCTTGAGTCAAATGGAGCTTCCTAGTTTTAAATTTGATGAATTCCGTTTCGATTGATGCAAGCTGGAATGTTCAATAATCTGTTGAGATTCTAAATATTGTTCTAACCGTCTCATTACTGACTCAATTTTGGAATGAGAAGGAAAATTTTGAAGAAGACCATAATCGAATTTCAATAGCATGATGAGTTTTGAAATTTTTTTCAGAGACTGTTCACATTCTCTTTCCTTACTTTTGAACAGTTTGTCAAACATAAATTTTTGACCCCATTACCCAATGAAGGCACTGAGTCTGCATGTTCTTCTCGTCCCGCAGGGAGACGAGGTCCCCAGTTGGAGCCTATGTTGAAATAGACTTTGAATTTTTAATCTTAACGATGATAAAATTCGCAGCTTTGAGTTTTTTTTTTTAAATATATAAATTTTCTAAATAAAAAAATTTCACCTCCAACAGTTTCGAAACGCCTTGGTGTTTCATTTTTGGATAAGGAATGATTAAAATTAAATTAACATATGTTCCAAACACTTTTTCGAATAATATTCTAAGTGAACAATAATGATAAAACTTAAAGAAATGTTAAATTCATATCGGGATATCGGGATTCGCAGTTTTGAAATAACAAATTTCAATACAAATCAAATAGCGAAACCCCGATCCCCGATTTCTCGATACGTTAATCCTTGATTAATTCACCATTTACTCAAATCTCATTTAAATAGGGGTTTTAACTTTAAACTAATCATATCGGGAAATCGCAATTCGCGATTTTGCGAACAACAACTTTCATATCACCGCATTCCCCGATTCCCCGATCCCCGAATTCTCGATTCCCGATTCCTTGGTTAACAAAATCCCCAAAATCTAATCTGCATTAATTAATATAATAACATGATTTCAGCTAAATAATACATCGCGATTTCAGTGATCGGGGTTTTTCGACGACTTATTTCCTTGACATCGAAAGTTCTGAAACCCCGATGAAAAAGTTTTCATTTCAAATCAAATTAACGTTAATTAATCACTCTTTGAAACAAAGTTTAAGGTTTTAAACTTTTAATAAAAGATCATTAATGCGAAATTATTCAATTTGGCAAGTTTCTGTCATATTTGAGAACACCGGAAGAACTCAGGTACAAACATTTAATGCATATTGTCGAGAATATCTTTTGCGTTTATGACATAGCAGATGAACAAATCTCAAGGATTTTACGATATATTCGAAATGATTTTTGAAACGTTTACATTATTTCGAAGCTGAATTCTGCCCTACTACAGGTGTTCCAGTAAATACCGAGTTTCTCCTCTCCTTTCGGGCTACTCCGCCATTTGCAGTTCATTTCACCTTGGAATCTTGCTGCTAAGGTACTGAATACAGAGCTGGTGAATATACAGTCATGGTGCCCAAAAAGGCTTCAAAGAAAACTGAAGAACAGCCGGAAGGCGATATCATTTCAGACACTACTGCAGCTGGAGTAGTACACAATGTTAAATCATGGGATGCAATTGCAAAGAAAATGGAAGATGGGCTTTCATTTTCGGACGACGGTGGGGAAAATCATCTCCGAGATATCGTTGAGACTGGTCTCCATAAAGTTGCTGCACGCTCGAGACTGGTTTCATATACAGATATGATTGCCTGGGCACTGGATAAGGTAGACGTTCCGACAAGGAGTATCCTAAACGAGCAAGGAGCTATTATCGGCTCGTTCAGGCCCGAAAATATACAAGTAATGTATAAGCTATCCCCAAATTTTAGGCACACTTTTAATAAAGAGTTTGTAGCTGCTTTCCAACAAAAAGAATGTGTAGAAGGTGGCCAAACATACCCCGATATGATTAAAGGATGGGCAAGAGATGAGAAC
>ML780001.1:308251-332569 GCA_009831015.1 Picea engelmannii
TTCCATAACTGGTAGTTTTGGCCGTTAAATTTCTCGACCCTAAACTTTCCATCTTCCGACATTGCTCCCACTCGAACCAGGAACCCTCTTTTCTTGCGAGTTACCTTACACTCTGATACCAGTTGTTAGAAAAACAGGACCGCAGAGCAATAAAATAAAAAAATGTAGAAACAAAACACAGAAGACACACAATACAAGAGAGACACAGATTTACGTTGTTCACCCAGTGTGGGCTACATCCACCGGAGAAATTGCCAGGTCCTTCCTTTATTATTATCCAACAAATGAAGGGATACAACCTACAACAAAACCCGCTGTAACTTCCTCTTCTTTCTCTCACAGTATCCTCTCTCAGAATACAATATTCACCATCATCCATAGCCGCAATACATTTCCCTCATAAAAGAGGGTTGCCTTCTAGGGAAAAAAACCCTAACATAATCTCTACCGTTAGATCTGCGACCTTATAATGAACGGTCTAGATTTAAAATGAAATTACAATATACTTTTACAAGGCAATTTTTGCTTCGGGGGCTTCACCCCCGAACCCCCACTGGGGGCCCGCTTGCCCCTAGTCCCCCCAATCGGGGGGATAGCCCCCTCGGACCTCGTAGAGGGGGTACCCCCCTCTGCACTCCCTCGCGTGGAAGAGTGTACATACTTCTGGGGTGTAAATACTTCATGGGGTATAAACACGGTTGAAAACAAGGACCTCTAAATCAGGAAGATAATCAGGCTTCACAACCAACACATTGTTTATTTACTCTGCAACTATTCGACGATAATTCTACATTGATCATAAAGAAATATAACACTTGCATATTATGGTTAAAAATGATTAGATTTCTCTATTGCAGATTCATCCCCCCTCTTAGTAATCCAACAAAAGGGTCTTAAGCCACCCTTTTTCAAGAATAATCCCAAGAAAATCATCAAGGTGTTGGCCCTTGAACAAGTTTTGAGGAAACATTGGTCATGTTTGACCATTTTTGGGACTTTGAGAGGCTGGTCGAAGATGGAGCACCCAGGTGAAGTGTAGATCACGGGATCTCACTTGTTTTGTGGACCCAAAAAGGGGTTCATTAGGGTTTTTGTATTAGGTTTTTGGGCTGTCGGGCCATGGGTTTTCCCATGATTAGGCATTGTTGTAATTGTATAAATAAGTAGTAGCTAAGCAACGTAGATGGCCATTGGCTTAGTGCATGACTACTAGTAGGGTTGGCTATGTGCAAAGAGTATGTTTGGCTTAATACAAGATATTGTAAGTTTCTTTGTGCAATCTGGTTGTGTAAAGTAAGGATTTGTGCGAACAGACTATTTAGGAGTTGGATTTGTGCCTTGACCTAGTTTTGGGAAGGAGTATTTGGTGTGCAGCTCGCAGATCTCCTATCCTCTGCGGAGTTAGGCCCTGTGGCTTTGTGCACATGAGAATATGAATGTAAGAAGATTGGAAAAGGTGGGTGGCCACCCATATCCACTTGGATTAGTCCTCCCTCCTTAGGAAGCAATGCTCTCCATTGCGTTGAGTGCCCGAGGGAGAGAAAAAAGAGTTTGCTGAATCTGAATCTTGGCGAGTTGCTTGCCTCATTGGAGACGTCACGCTGCTCGATTTATGGAAGGCTATCACGAGCATGTGGCGGGAAGGGTTGGACCTTTTTAACTAGTCTGGATACATGAGATTATTTTGTGCATAAGGTATCTTTACACTTTGCTAAAATCTTGTCAACCTGCTTCTGTTGGATAGAAGGTGCTTGGGTCATGGCAGTAGTGGTTGCAGTATCCTTTTTTTCACCTTTTGAATAGATTGTGAAGAAGCTGAATTTTCTAGTATGAGATACTACCTTGCGACACGTTTTAGGTGGAACAGTAGTCGAAACTACCTCTGGTATTCTGTAGAGATGACCCTCGAGAGAAATAATGACATTGCAGTGTTGAGACTCATAAACAACATGGTGCTTCCACATATATGGTTGGCCCAAGAGAACATCACAGACATCCAGTGGGGCAACATCACATAATAACTCATCCTTGAAGGGCTGGATGCCATATGACAATCAACACTGCTGGTTGACACAAAGATCTCGTCCTTGGCGAAGCCACCTGATGGTGTATGGCTACGAGTGTGGTGTTGTTGACAATCCCAATTGTTTGACGACATCCGCTGAGATGAGGTTCTTCTAGCTTCTGCTATCAACAATAAAATGCATCGGGGTCCCCTTCACCCAAATCTGTGAATGAAAAAGGCACTCCCCCTCTTTAGGATATGTTAGTTCTTTTAGTTTTATTGTTGCGGTCACAATAATAACAACGGGGTCTTCGTCGATGATCTGTCTTTTACTATTATTTTCAGAATCAGATTCTGAATTAGGGTTTAGCTCCCTATCTTTGATCTCAGCCACCAATGACTATTTTGAGCAACATTCATTGATGTTGTGCCAGGGGATTTTGTGGAAATCACACCATTTTTTAGTGTCCTTCATTGTCTTCCCATGACCCTTCTTTTCCTGTGGCTTGGACTAGTTTTAGGGAGACTGTTTGTTAGGGCCATCTTTGTCATACTTTGGTTGTTGCAGATTTGCAGACCCAAACTCTCGTTTGTTCTGGTGCTTAAATTTCTACTCGATTTTAACAACATATCGATAAGCAACACCGAGTGATGAGATGTCCAGAAAATCCATTTCAGTCTGGATGTGTCTGTGTAGAGCCACACAGTATTTCAGAACCAAATTTCGTTCAGAGTCTTTGATACCCAACTTGGTGCGCAAGGTATGGAAGATATTGGTGAACTCCAGAACTGCTTGGCCCCTCTCTTGCTGTAGTGTGGTCCATCTCATGGACTGGTCCTCATAGTTACCAACAGGGTAATACTGTTCCTTTACCACATCCACAAAAAAATCCCAAGTGGGCTCGACCCCATATATTCCAGACTCCTCTATGGAACTTTTCTTCCAGTACATTTCCCACTAATGTTTGACATGGGGGAAATCTTTAAGGAGTGTGAAGGTGATCTTTTCCCTGTCGGAAAAATGGTGAACATAGAAATAACCTTCTAGCAGATTTAACCATTTGTCTAGAGCTTCTTCATCTATCTATCCTTCAAATACAGGAATATCAAAATTAACTTGTACCTTGAAAGGTAAGGTGCTTCCAAAGTGGTCACTAGATGAAGATGTGCCTGTTGCTATCAGTAGGCATTGAAGGATGTGGGAAAATTTCTCCATCATTTCATCCCTCTATCACGTGAGAGCTTGCTCAAGCAACATATTGATAAGATCATCTGCTCCATCGTTTTTCTTTTCTTCCACCATTGAGGGATTCTTGGGTGTGCAAGAGAGATTTTCCTCAAGAGTGACAACCTTGAGACCCAACTTTCTATACTCAGACCTCGTTGGGGACATGCACTGAAAAACAATCAAGAGTAGCGTGCTCTGATACCACTGATCCAGATTATTTTTCGGCACGCAATGAGAGCGGAGATATAACAAGGAAATGCACAGAGATATCGAAGATATTCAATAATATAATAGAAATGTATCATAGATACAACCATAAACACAGATATACAGTAATACATGATTTCTAGTAATGAAAGAAATGTACAGAGACTGTAAAAATACAGAGTGAAAGACTCGCTAGAATGGTGGCAGCTTATCTCTGAGAAGAGATGTGATGGCTACTTGCATTTGCAAGAAGATGATTACAATGAGTCATTGAAGGTATTTTTACAATAAATAGGAATGCCAAAAACCCTATACATACAAAAAACTAACCCTAGGAGATGAAGCGCCAAAAGCCATGTGGGCCCCGTTTGGGTAAGTTAGTACATCAACTTCCCGAGGTCGTAACTTTTGCATTCGATCTTTGTTTTAGGCATATGATAGCCCGTTGGAATGGTATCATCAAGGAGATTCATTTTGGGGGCTCAATCATGCCTTTGGATATCATTGAGAAGCTTGATATTGAAAACCTTCATTTAGGCCCTCAAAATGGCCCCGAAAGTTAAAAACTACTAAAAATAGTAAATTGCCAAAATTGTCAGAAAACTGTTTTGAGCCAGTTGGAAAAGGTGGGTGGCCACCGATATTCACCTAGATCAATCCTCCCTCCTTAGGAATCAATGGTCTCCATTGCGTTGAGTGCCTGGAGGAGAGGAAAAATCATTTGCTGAATCTGAATCTTGGTGAGCTGCTTACCTTTCTGGAGACGTCGGGCTGCTCAGTTTGTGGAAGGCTATCACAAACATGTGGCTGGAAGGGTTGGACATTTTTAACTAGTCTGGATACATGATATTCTTTTGTGCAGAAGGAATCTTTAAACTTTGCTACAATCTTGTCGACCAACTTCTGTTGGATAGAAGGTGCTTGGGCCGAGGCTATAATGGTTGCAGTATCCTTTTGTTCACCTTTTAAACAGATCGTGAAGAAGCTAGATTTTGTAGTATGAGATACTACCTTGCGACACTTTTTAGGTTGAACAATAGTTAGAACTACCTCTGGTATTCTGTAGAGATGACCGCCCAATGAAACAATGACACTGTAGGGTCGAGACTTATAAACAACATGACACTTCCACATATATGGTTGGCCCAAGAGAACATCACAGACATCGAGTGGGGAAACATCACATAATACCTCATCCTTGAAGGGATGGATGTCATATGACAATCGACACTGCTGGCTGACACGAAGATCTCGTCCTTGGTGAAGCCACCTGCTGGTGTATGGCTGCGGGTGTGGTGTTGTTGACAATCCCAACTATTTGATGACCTCTACTGAGATGAGGTTCTTCTGTTTTCCGCTATCGATAATAAATGCAACGGGGTCCCCTTCACCCACATCTATGAATGAAAAAGGCACTCCCCCTCTTCAGGATTTGTTGGTTCTTCTGGTTTAATTGTTGCGGTCATGATAATAATAGTGGGGTCTGTGTCGATAATTTGTATTTTACCAATATTTTCAGAATCGGATTCTAAATTAGGGTTCAACTCCTTATCTTTGATCTCAACCACCAATGACTGTTTTGAGCAACATTCATCGGTGTTGTGCCAGGGGCTTTTGTGGAAATCGCACCATTTTCCGGTGTCCTTCTTTGTCTTCCCGTGACCCTTCTTTTCCTGTGGCTTGGATTGGTTTTTGGGAGACTGTTTGTTAGGGCCGTCTTTTTCATACTTTGGTTGTTGCGGATTTGCAGACCCAAACTCCCATTTGTTCTGGTACTTAAATTTCTACTTGATTTTAACAACATATCGATAAACATCATCGAGTGATGAGATGTCCAAAAAATCCATTTCAGTCTGGATGTATCTATGTAGAGCCCCACGGTATTTCAGAACCAAATGTCGTTTTGAGTCTTTGATACCCATATTGGTGTGCAAGGTATGGAAGATATTGGTGAACTCTAGAACTACTTAGCCCCTCTCTTGCCGCATTGTGGTCCATCTCATGTACTGGTCCTCATAGTTTCCAACATGGTAATACTGTTCCTTTACCGCATCCACAAAAAAATCCCAAGTGGGCTCGACCCCATATATTCTAGACTCCCGTGTGGATCTTTGCTCCCAATAAGTTTCCCACCAATGTTTGACATGGGGGAGAGCTTTAAGGAGTGCGAAGGTGATCTTTTCCCTGTCGGAAAAATGGTCAACATATATATAACCTTCTAGCATATTTAACCATTTGTCTAAGGCTTCTGCATCTATTTGTCCTTCAAATACAAGAATATAAAAATTAAATTGTACCTTGAAAGGCAAGGTGCTTGCAAAGTGGCCGCTTGATGAAGATGCGCTTGTTGTTATCGACACGCGTTGAAGGATGTGGGACAAATTCTCTATCATTTCATCCCTCTATCGTGTGAGAGTTTGCTCAAGCAACATACTGATAGGATCATCTGCTCCATCATTTTTTTCTTCTTATACCATTGAGGTTTTCTTGGGTGTGCGAGAGCAATTTTCCTCAAGAGAGACAACCTCGAGACCCAACTTGCTATAGTCAGACCTCGTTGGGGACATGCACTGGAAAACGATCAAGAGCAGCCTACTCTGATACCACTGATCCAAATTATTTTCAGCATGAAATGAGAGTGGAGATATAACAAAGAAATGCACAGAGATATCAAAAATATTCAATAATATAACAAAAATGTATCAGGGATGCAACCATAAACACAGATATATAGTAATACACAATTTCTATTAATGAAATAAATGTATAGAGACTGTAAAAATATAGAGGGAAAGACTCGCTAGAATGGTGGCAGCTTATCTCTGAGAAGAGATGTGATGGCTACTCACATTCGCAAGAAGATGATTACAATGAGGCTCTGAAGGCCTTTTTACAATAAATAGGAATGCCAAAAACCCTAGACATCTAAAAACCTAACCATTGGAGATGAAGCGCCAAAAGTCATGTGGGCCCCATTTGGGTAAGTTAGTACATCAACTTCCAAGGGTCGTAACTTTTGCATACGATCTCCATTTTAGGCATATGATAGCTCGTTGGAAAGGTATCATCGAGGAGATTAATTTTGGGGGCTCAAAAATGAGTTTGGAAATAATTAGAAATATCAATCCTAAAAAACCTTCATTTAGGCCCTCAAAATGGCCCTAGAAGTTAAAAACTGCTAAAAATAGTAAATTGACAAAATTGCCATAAAACTGTTTTGAGCCAGTTGGAAAAGGTGGGTGGCCACCGATATCCACCTTGATCACACAACTTGGTTGTAGAAACCTGATTCCTACAAACCCCCCTGCCTCTACCTCGGGTGAGACTTGATCTGCTTCGTAGGTGTTGCCGAAAGGGCTGGTAGTTAGCGTTTTGTTGGTGCATTGTTGAAGCGTTGAACCCTGGGTCTACCCATGTGCCAAAAAATGGTTCGATTTCCAAGAGAAAGTTGAAATTCAGGCAATGTTTGAAGAGGATAAAGCGAGGATGTATAAAGAAAAAGACCAGTTGCTCATAGAGCAGACTGCGATCAAAGAGGTAGTGACTAAAGCACTTCGCTCTGTGTCGGGCTTGGCATAGGAGGAAGAAGAGTTAGCTGAAATACAAGTGGGGAAGCTCACTGAATCCATTCAACAGCTTCAAGCAAGAGTAATGGAGCTAGAAATCCAAGTAGTGCCGAGCATTCCGCAAGAAGTGCGTGATCAAAGGGAATAAATCGCCAAGAGCAGAGTAGAAAGAATCAGGGCACTCGCCTCAGAATGTAAGCAACTGAGTGATCAAAGTGCGCAGACCTATGAGCATGTTGTAGAAGATAAAGATATGAAGAAACTAGAAGCACAACTACAGGAGGCGAAGAAGTAGGCATCCACCGTGCAAGCACAGATGAAGCTGTTTACTGCAGTTGAGAAAATGAAGCGATCACAAGAGAAGTGCACAGTCCAGCAGTAGGTTACTGCCATCCAGAGAAAATTCATGGAGGTGACACAGAGACTCCATCTAGTGCAGGACGAAGCCTGCACACTTTTTGAAGAGATTGAAGGACAAGGCTCATAGCTGGATTAGATGGTCACGATAGTAGAAAAACGCCTGGAAGGGCCTATTACAGAGCACGTGATTCAGGAGTTCTCCAAGTAGGAAGCTCTGTTTAAGAAAAGAGTCAAGGCAGCTCGAGCTAAGCTCGAGGCCTTTGAAGCAACACTGCAACACTCATGAGTCACAGGTGAGTTTTGGAGGCATGTTGGCCCTTGACCAAGTTACAAGGAAAAATTGGTCATGTTTGACCATTTTTGGGACTTCTACAGGCTGGTCAAAGATGGAGTGGCCAGGAGAAGCGAAGATCGCGGGATCTCACTTGTTTTGTGGACCCAAAAAGGGGTTCATTAGGGTTTTTTATTAGGGTTTTGGGATGTCGGCCCATGGGTTTACCCATGAGTAGGCCTTGTTGTAATTGTGTAAATAAGTAGTAGCTAAGCAATGTAGATAGCCATTGGCTTAGTGCATGACTACTACTAGTGTTGGCTATGTGCAAAGAGTATGTTTGGCTTAGTGCAAGAGATTGTAAGTTGCTTTGTGCAATCTGGTTGTGTAAAGTAAGGCTTTGTGTGAACAGACTGTGAAGGAGTTGGCTCTGTGCCTTGACCTAGTTTTGGGAAGGAGGATCTAGTGCATAGATCACAGATCTCCTGTCCTTTGCAGAGTTAGGCTTTGTGGCTTTGTGCACAGGAGCAG
This sequence comes from Picea engelmannii, assembly GCA_009831015.1. NCBI lineage: Eukaryota > Viridiplantae > Streptophyta > Pinopsida > Pinales > Pinaceae > Picea > Picea engelmannii. The sequence continues at coordinate 316,420 of ML780001.1, forward strand.
ATGAATGTAATAATATTGTAGACTAATAAAGAAGAATAATAATAAGAAGAAGTTGGTGGACGTAGCCTCACACTGGGGTGAGCCATGTATATTCTGTGTCTTGATGTGCTTTGTGCAATGCTGTTTATGTGGTTATTTTCTTAGTGTCGTTGATGTTATGTATAATGAATGCATATGATGTTGTAGCTTAGTGATTAATTATGTAAATGAATTCTAGATCTGAGCTAATGCTATGTACTAAGAGGTTGGAAGTGTTAGATCTTGATTATTACTGTGCTGATCTATAATAAGGGTTAATCTGCTATGTACATGAGAATGATAACCTAATGCATATTGTTGGCTAAGTGCTCCGTTAAGTGTTGTAATCACAGATCTATGTCGCAGCTTGGTTGTAGACACCTGAGTCCTACAACCCTCCTTGCCTCTACCTCGAGTGAGACTTCATCTGCTTCGCAGGTGTTGCTGAAAGGTTTGGTAGTTAGGGTTTTATTGGTGCACTGTTGAAGTGTTGAACCCTCGATGATCTAGGTGGATATTTGTGGCCACCCACCTATTCCACTTGGACCCACACCATTGTTTCTTTCAGTTTTTCAGTTTCCTTAATTGTAGCACAATTTACTATTTTTAGCAGTTCTTCGGGTCCTAAACTTCCAGAGCTGTTTTGAGGCCCTAAACGACGTTTTTTGGGCATGAATGCTTCAACGAATATGAGTCTGTCCTGGACTTGATATTTGCAATCAAAAGTGTATTCCTCGGATAGATCTTTCTAACGATGTTTCATGTGCGTCAAACAACGATAGTATGCCAAAGTTACGACCCTGAGAAATTGATGTACCAATTTACCCCAATGGGGTCCATATTTTGGCGTTTCATCTCCTAGGGTTAGGTTTTTGGATGTTTAGGGTTTTCCATTGTTTCTCAGTAATATATAGGCCTTCGAGCCTCATTGTAACAAGCAGTTCAGAGGCTAGTAGCCACCGCATCTCTTCTCAGAGATAAGCTACCAGTGCCATAGCTAGTTTATTTCCATTCTGTCTGTAAGCATTTTTCAGTCATTTGTTATTAATGAAATGAAGTCTTATTTCCGCTGCATCTCTATGTTTATGTGTATTTCTGTATTTCATTGTGTTCCTACATAAATCCGGATCAGTGGTATCAGAGTGGTCTGCTCGTTCTCAATATTTCTTTGCATGTCCCCAACGAGGTCGGGGTATAAGGAGTTGGGGATCGATCTGGTTGAACCTTTGCAAGATCAGTCTCGCAAACCCCGACGACTGTCCATGGGGGAAGAAAAGAAAGATGAGGGAGCAGGAGATCCTATCAAAATGTTTCTCGAGGAGGCCCTTGAGAAACAAAGGAATGCGATGATGGACAAATTTGCCCAGATTCTTCAACGGATTCCCACTAGTGGCGCATCGACATCCAACAACCACTTTGGAGGTGCCACTCCTTCTAAGGTACAAGTAAACTTTGACATTCCCATATTTGAGGGCCAAATAGATGTAGATGCCGTAGATAGATGGTTGAATCTATTAGAAGGATATTTCTCAGTTCATGAATTTTCCGATCGAGAAAGGATTATTTTCGCACTCCTAAAATCCGCCCCCCATGTCAAGGACTGGTGGGAAACATACTCGGAGCAATAGGGTGAGGGGGAACCCTCTCTGTGCTCAGCCACACCCACTTGGAATTCTTTTCAAGATGCCATCAAGGAACAATATTATCCCATGGGGAGATATGAGGACAAATACATACAATTGACTATGCTGTGGCAACAAAGGGACCAAGATGTGCATGAGATGACGAATCTGTTTCATACCCTACGCACAAAGTTGGGTATCAAAGATTCAGAGAAACATTTGGTGTTAAAGTATCGTAGTTGTCTGCACAACCACATTTAGAAGGAAATGGAGTTCCTCGACATCTCCTCGCTTGGTGTGGCGTACCGATATGCTGCCAAGATTGAGCATAAGTTCAAACATAAAAAGTGAGACTTTGGGTTTGCGAATCAGAAGCAAGGGAAAGGTACCCCCAAACCGTAGAAAAAAGGACCAAGCCAAGCCGGGGTGGACCAAAACAACCTGCTAAATCCACAAGCAAAGATCAACACCACGAAGCCAAAAAAGGACATAGGGAAGTGGTGTGAGTTCCATAAGAGCTCCACTCACAATACAAGTGAGTGTCGGGCCAAGTAGTCAATAGTAGCCGAGTTGAAGGCTTCTGAATCGGATGCATGCTCCAACTCTGAATCAGAACTTGACAAGGGGAATGATAGGGGGAAGCAGATTATTTATGCAAAGCCACCGTTGCCACCATGAAGATCCAGAAAGAGGAACCATAAGATCTAGAGGAGGCAGAGTGTCTCTTCCATTCGAAAATGTGGGTAAAGGGTTCCCCATTGTAGTTCATTGTCGACAGCGGGAGCCAAAAGAACCTCATCTCGGTAGAGGTCGTGAAGCGGTTAGGCTTGACGACCACAATATACCCACAACCATACACCATCGGGTGGTTGCACCAAGGACGGGACCTCCGCGTCAGCCAACAATGTCACCTTCCCTACAACATCAAGCCCTTCACGAATAAGGTATTATGTGAAATTTCTCCTCTTGATGTTTATGATGTATTATTAGGCCAACCATACTTGTGGAAGCGACATGCTGTGTATGAGTCTAAGCCTCATGCTGTTATTATCACCTTGGGCAATAAGCTGTACAAGATACCAGAGATAACATCGCCTACCACCATCTCTTTGGTTACTGCAAAAAAATGCAGTAAACTCATTTCCAAAACCAGGAAATTTGTTTTCCTGATGATTCACCCTCAGGGAAAGAGGAAGACTGTGTCCATGACTTCCAGACAGGGCCCCGCTGCACAAAAACAACAGATGGATAAGGTCATGGAGGAGTATGAGGACATATTCACCTCCCCCGCATGGGTGCCTCTACACTGCCAGGTCAAGCACCCCATCGATCTGACCCCAGGTGTGCCACTGCCCAATGGACCCATCTATCGATGCTCTGTTCTGGAGAATGATGAAATCAAGAGGCAGATTTAGGAGGTGTTGTAGAAAGGTCGCATCCGATTGAGTTCATCACCCTGTGAGAGCTCGATCATGTTGGTGCAGAAGAAGGATGGGACTTGGAGATTTTGCATTGACTATCGGGCACTGAACAAGATAATTGTTCGGAATAGGTACCCGATCCCACAGATTGATGACCTTCTGGACCAACTCAAGGGGGCGAAATATTTCAGCAAAATCGACTTGAAGTCAGGGTATCATCAGGTACCAATCGAACGCTTTGATGTGTGGAAGACTGCCTTCAAATCCAAGGAGGGCCTTTTCGAATGGTTGGTCATGCCATTCAGGTTGATGAATGCCCTTGCAACCTTCATGAGGCTAATGGATGACATCCTACAACCATTCACCAACTCATTTGTAGTGGTGTACTTGGACGACATTATGATATTCAACCAGACTTGGGAAGAGCACCTCCACCACATCTGACAGGTCCTCCAAACACTGCGAAAACACAAGTTGTGTGCCAATTTGGAGAAATGCACTTTTGGCATGACCTAGTTTCAGTATCTGGGATACATTATTGATAAGAGGGGGGTGCATGTGGATCTAGCAAAGATCCAAGTCATTCAAGATTGGCCAGCCCCAACCACCCTAACAGAGCTCCACAGATTTTTAGGTCTTGCCAATTTCTACTGTAGGTTTGTGTTGGGATTCTCTCATATCACTTGGCCCTTGAGTCAAGTCACCAAGGGAGGAGCTAAAGAAAAATTCTTTTGGTCCAAATCTCAAGAGAAGGCATTCAGGGAGTTGAAGCATCTCCTTTGCTCTGCACCAGTGCTCACATTACCAGACTTAAAACAACCATTTGAGATTGAGACAGATGCCTCTGACTATGCTATTGGGGCAGTCCTTACTCAACATGGGTATCCAGGGGCATATCATAGTGAGACACTTTCTGACACAGTCCTGAAGTATCCCACTTATGACAAAGAAATGTATTCCATTGTGCAGGCTTGTCGGAAATGGAAGCATTACATTTTGGGAAAGGAAACAATCATCCACACAGACCACTGACCCCTACAATTCATACAGACACAAGGGAAGTTGCAAAATGATCGCCATCAGAAGTGGTCCACATACCTGCAACAATTTCATTTGAATATTAAGTACAAGAAAGGCAGCACCAATAATGTTGCAAACTACCTCAGTCGACCACCCATTGTGGCGCTAACCACTGTGCTCAACTCTTGTGGGCACGAGACTTCCGATTGGCCGCTTCTCTACACAAGTGATCCAGAATTCGGCCACACATACAATACACTCTTGGAGGGTAAGAAAGTTCCCAATTTTCACCTCCAAGATGCCCTGCTTTGTCACCTGGGACACCTTTGTGTTCCTTCAAGCGAGCGTACCAAGATGATTTGGGAGGTGCACTACAGTTGGGTCACTAGGCATTTCGGGGTCAAGAAAACCATGGCAGTACTGCAAAAGTATTTCCATTGGCCGAACCTTCAACAGGATGTCGGGAAGTACATCAAGTCCTGCACTGCTTGCACCATTGCCAAACCGACCATCAAGAAGCAATGCCTCTATACTCCACTTCCTACCCCCAATCTACCTTGGGAATCCATCTCTATGGATTACATGTTGGGCCTTCCTTCTACTAAGCATGGCAATGACTGTGTTTTTGTGGTTGTCGACCGATTCTCAAAGATGTCCATTATGATGGCCTGTAAGAAGAATATCACAGTAGAAGCCATTGCTAAACTCTTCTTTGAATGAGTGTGGGTACACTTTGGGATCCCACAGTCTATCATCTCATATCGGGACAATAGATTCCTCAGTACATTTTGGTCCAACCTCTGGTTGATGCTGGACACCAAGCTCACTAAGTCCACAGCTTTCCATCCGCAAACTGATGGCCAGACAGAGGTCGTCAACGAGATGATTGTACACATTCTGCGTATGTACAACTTAAAGAATCCATGCACATGGGATGAGAGCCTCCCCTATGTACAACATAGCTACAACTGGGCTCTCCATAGCTCAACCAACCACAACCCCTTTCAAGTGGGCTTGGGATTCCAACCACTATGTCCCATTGACGTAGCCATGCCATTTGCGGCTACTCAGGCAGATTCAACCCATGTCCAGTCTGAGGTTGACAAGGCAAAAAACTTCATTGAGCGCATTCAACACATCCACCAACAAGTTCATGACATATTGGACAGAGCCAATGCTAAGTACAAGCAACGACATGATCAACTTCGGGTGCCACACAACTTCCAGGTGGGCAACAAAGTGTGGCTACATTTGCAAAAGGAGCGCCTCGCTGGACCCTACCACAAGATTCACCCACTTCGATATGGGCCATACACCCTCACCAAGGCTATAGGGGACAATGCCTTTGATCTCAGTATTCCACCATTCCTTGGTCTGCACCTAGTGTTCAGTGTGGACCGCCTTCGACCCTACTTTCCACCTCTACTAGACACATCCGACATGGCAGAACAACTCACACCAACAGAGTTAAATCCAAATTGCATGGAACAAGCCACAACTGATCAAATTATGGAAACACAGATCAAGAACACCCGCCAATAGAGGATCCAACTATATCGAGTTGTCAAAGCAGGCCAACTCCTTCACCAGAGCAAGTGGCTCACCAGGGATCAAGTTCAACAGAAGTTTCCTCACCTCATGGAGGAACTCAACGCAATGGGGACCATTGCTTCCTAAGGGGGGAGGATTGATCCAGGTGGATATTGGTGGCCACACACCTATTCCAATTGGACCCACACCATTTTTTCTTTCAGTTTTTCAGTTTCCTTAATTGTAGCACAATTTACTATTTTTAGCAGTTCTTTGGGTCCTGAACTTCCGGAGTTGTTTTGAGGCCCTAAACGATGTTTTTTGGGCATGAATGGTTTGGAGAATATGAGTTCATCCTGAGCTTGATATTTTCTTTCAAAAGTGTAGTCCTCAAATAGATCTTTCTAACGATGTATTAGGTGCATCAAACGGAGATAGTATGCCAAAGTTACGACCTCGGGAAATTGATGTACCAATTTACCCCAACGGGGCCCATATTCTGGCGTTTCATCTCCTAGGATTAGGTTTTTGGATGTTTAGGGTTTTCCATTGTTTCTCAGTAATATATAGGCCTTCGAGCCTCATTGTAACAGGTAGTTCAGAGGCGAATAACCGCCACATCTCTTCTCAAAGATAAGCTACCAGCGCCCTAGCTAGTTTATTTCCATTCTGTCTGTAAGCATTTTTTAGTCATTTGTTATTAATGAAATGAAGTCTTATTTCCACTGCATCTCTACGTTTATGTGTATTTCTATATTTCATTGTGTTCCTACATAAATCCAGATCACTCGGTCTGCCCATGTGCCAACAAATGGTTCTGTTGCTGGGAGAAAGATGAAATTCAGATGATGTTTGAGGAGGATAAAGCGAGGATGCAGAAAGAAAAAGACCAGCTGCTCGCAGAGCAGATTGTGGTCAAAGAGGCAGTGACTAAATCACTTTGCTCTATGTCGGGCTTGGCATAGGAGGAAGAAGAGTTAGCTGAGATACAAGTGGGGAAGTTCACTGAAGCCATTCAACAACTTCAAGCGAGAGTAATGGAGCTATAAATCAAACCATGTCGAGCACTCCGTAAGAAGTGCACGATCAAAGGGAAGAAACCGCCAAGAGAGCAGAAGAAAGAATCAGGGAACTCACCTCAAAATGTAAGCAATTGAGTGATCAGAGTGCGTAGAACTATGAGCGCCTTGTAGAAGATCCAGAGTTGAAGAAATTTTAAGCACAGTTACAAGAGGCGAAGCAACATGTATCCACCATGCAAGCACAGATGAAGTTGCTTACTGCAATTGAGAAAATGAAGCGATCACAGGAGCAACACATAGTTTAATAGTAGGTTACTGCCATCCAGAGAAAATTCATGGAGGTGACACAGAGACTCCAGTCAGTGTAGGACGAAGCTTGAACGCTTTTTGAAGAGATTGAAGGACAAGGCTCCCAGATGGACCAAATGGTCATGATAGTAGAACAACGCCTTGAAGGGCATGTTACAGAGTAGCTAATTCAGGAGTTCACCCATTAGGAAGCTTTGACAAAGTAGCAAGTCGAGGTAAGTCGAGGCCTTTGAAGCAACACTGCCCAGATTTGAGTGACTCGAGATGAGTCACAGGTGAGTGTTGGGGGCCTATTGGCCCTTGACCAAGTTGTGAGGAAACATTGGTCATGTTGACCATTTTTGGGACTTCGACAAGGTGGTTGAAGATGGAGCACCTAGGCAAAGCAGAGATCGTGGGATCTCACTTGTTTTGTGGACCCAACAAGGGGTTCATTAGGGTTTTTGTTTTAGGGTTTTGGGATGTTGGCCCATGGGTTTACCCATGATTAGGCCTTGTTGTAATTGTATAAATAAGTAGTAGCTAAAAAATGTAGATGGCCATTGGCTTAGTGCATGACTACTAGTAGGGTTGGCTATGTGAAAAGAGTATGTTTGGCATAGTGCAAGAGATTGTAAGTTGCTTGGTGCAATCTGGTTGTGTAAAGTAAGGCTTTGTGCCAACAGACCGTGTAGGAGTTGGCTTTGTGCCTTGACCTAGTTTTGGGAAGGAGGATCTGGTGTGCAAATCACAAATCTCTTCTCCTCTATGGAGTTAGGCTCTGTGGCTTTGTGCACAAGAGCAGATGAATGTAAGAAGATTGGAGACTAATAAAGATGAAGAAGAAGAAGTTGGTGGATGTAGCCCCACACTAGGGTGAAACACGAATATCCTATGTCCTAATGTGCTTTGTGCAATGTTGTTTATGTGGTTATTTGCTTAGTGTCATTGATGTTATGTATAATGAATGCATCTGATGTGGTATATTAGTGCTTAATGATGGAAACGAATGATATATCTGAGCTAATTCTATGTGATAAGAGGTTGGAAGTGTTAGATCTTGATTATTACTGCGCTGATCTATAATAAGGGTTAATCCAGATGTACATGAGAATCATAAACTAATGCATATTGTTGGCTAAGTGCTCTGTTAAGTATTGTATTCACAGATCTGTGTCCCAGCTTGGTTGTAGACACTTGAGTCCTACAACCCCCCTGCCTCTACCTCAGGTGAGACTTCATCTGCTTCGCAGGTGTTGATGAAGGGTCGATAATTAGGGTTTTTTTGGTGCATTGTTGAAGCATTGAACCCTGGGTCTACCCCTATGCCAACAAATGGTTCCGTTGCTGGGAGAGAGATGAAATTCGGGCGATGTTTGAGGAGGATAAAGCGAGGATGCAGAAAGAAAAAGACCAGCTGCTCACAGAGTAGACTGCGGTCAAAGAGGCAGTGACTAAAGTACTTCACTCTGTGCCATGCTTGGAATAAGAGGAAGAAGAGTTAGCTGAGATACAAGTGGGGAAGCTCGCTGAAGCCATTCAACAGCTTCAAGTGAGAGTAATGGAGCTATAAATCCAAGCAGTGCCGATCACTCCACAAGAAGTGTGTGATCAAAGGGAAGAAACCGCCAAGAGTGTAGTAGAAAGAATCATGACACTCACCTCAGAATGTAAGAAAATGAGTGATCGGAGTACGTAGACCTATGAGTTCCTTGCAGAAGATCCGGAGTTGAAGAAACTAGAAGCACAACTACAAGAGGCGAAGTAGTAGGCATCCACCATGCAAGCACAGAGGAAGGTGCTTATTGCAGTTGAGAAAATGAAGTGATCGCAGGAGCAGTGTGCAGTCCAACAACATGTTACTACCATCCAGAGAAAAGTCATGGAGGTGATACAGAGAATCCAGCTGGTGTAGGACGAAGCCTACATGCTTTTTGAAGAGATTGAAGGACAAGGATCACAACTGGACCAGATGGTCACAATAGTAGAACAATGCCTGGAAGGGCCTATTACAAAGTAGGTGATTCAGAAGTTCACCGAGAAGGAAGCTATGGTGAAGCAACAAGTCAAGGCAGCTCGAGCTAATCTCGAGGCCTTTGAAGTAGCACTTCCCAGATCTGAGTGACTCAGGACGAGTCACAGGTGAGTGTTGGGGGCCTGTTGGCCCTTCACCAAGTTTTGAGGAAACATTGGTCATGTTTGACCATTTTTGGGACTTCGACAGGCTGGTCAAAGATGGAGTGCCCAGGCGAAGTAGATATCATGGGATATAACTTGTTTTGTGGACCCAACAAGGGGTTCTTTAGGGTTTTGGGATGTCGGCCCATGGGTTTACCCATGATTAGGCCTTGTTGTAATTGTATAAATAAGTAGTAGCTAAGAAATGTAGATGGCCATTATCTTAGTGCATGACTACTAGTAGGGTTGGCTATTTTCAAAGAGTATGTTTGGCTTAGTGCAAGATATTGTAAGTTTCTTTGTGCAATCTGGTTGTGTAAATTAAGGTTTTGTGCGAACAAACCGTGTAGGAGTTGGCTCTGTGCCTTGACCTAGTTTTGGGAAGGAGGATCTGGTGTGCAGCTCACAAATCTCCTATCCTCTACAGAGTTAGGCTCTATGGCTTTGTGCACAGGAGAATATGAATGTAAGAATATTGGAGACTAATAAAGAAGAAAAATAAGAAGAAGTTTGGGGATGTAGCCCCACATTGGGGTGAACCACATATATCTTGTGTCCCGATGTGCTTTGTGCAATGTTGTTTATGTGGTTATTTTCTTAGTGCCATTGATGTTATGTATAATGAATGCATCTGATGTTGTAGCTTAGTGCTTAATGATTTAAATGAATGCTAGATCTGAGCTAATGATATGTGTTAAGAGGTTGGAAGTGTTAGATATTGATTACTACTGCGTTGATCTGTAATAAGGGATAATTTGCGATGTACATGAGAATCATAACCTAATGCATATTGTTGGCTAAGTTATTTGTTAAGTATTGTAATCACATATATGTGTCCCAGATTGGTTGTAGACACCTGAGTCCTACAACCCCCCTGCCTCTACCTCAGGTGAGACTTCATCTGCTTCATAGGTGTTGCGGAAATGGCCAATAGTTAGGGTTTTGTTGGTGCGTCGTTGAAGCGTTGAACCCTTGGTATGCCCATGTGCCAACACAAGGTCAAGCCACCCAAAATGAACATAAGATTGTAGATTCATTTGGAAAAAGGACAAGGCAGCAACTGGTGCAATGTTTGGGATGTGAGGGAAATCATCTATATAGGGATTTCCTTTACAAAGGAGAAAGAATGAGGATTGTCCACAACATTCAAGATGATGAAACAATGGAAGACATGGAAAAAAACATTCCAAGGATTTATGTAGCCTTGGATAATAAGAAAGTTGAATATCAATCTCCCATGATTGAAGTGGAAGGTAAGATCAATAATGACCCCAAATCGATTTTAATATGGAGCTAGCCATAGTAACATAAATGCTAACATTGTTGAAAGATTTCACTTGCAAAGATGTAAGGATAAGAACCCTTGGTTAGTTTAGTTAGCCACAAGGGATAAGAGGAAAATCAATGAGTTGGTTAAATATTGTCCAATAGACATGAATGGACTCAACACAAAGATGGATGTAAAAATCATACCATTGGGTTCATATGATTGTCTAATTGGCATGTGGTTGGAAAAACATCATGATGTCCTATAGTGTTACAACAATACAATCACGTGTCTTGATGAGGAAGGGAAGCAAGGCAAGATTCAAGGCATTCCAAGAGTTGTAGTTGTTAAAGAGGTTTCAACTATACAGTTGAAGAAGAGCTTCAAGAAAGGATGTCATCTGTTTGCATCCCATATGGAGGAAGAAACCAAAGACAAAGTGGCAAGCATTTAAGACCATATGGTTTTGAGGGATTTTGAATATGTTTTTAGAGAAATTCCAGGACTACCACCAAAGAGAGACATTGATTTCGCTATTGATTTGGTTCAAGGAGCTGTCCCAGTGTCTAAGACACCTTACATAATGGGCACACAAGAACTAAAAGAGTTGTAGATGCAACTTGAAGAACTTTTGAAGAAGGGGTATATACACCCAAGTGTGTCACCTTGGGGAGCCATTATTATTTTCGTAAGGAAGAAAGATGGAACCTTAAGGTTGTGTATTGATTATAGACAGTTTAATAAGGTCACCATAAAGAATAAATATCATTTGCTAAGAATTGATGATTTGTTTGATCAGTTGAAGGGTGCAAGAATCTTTTGAAGATTGTCTTGAGATTAGGCTATCATCAAGTAAGGATAAAGGAAGAAGACATCAACAAGACAACATTCAGAACAATATATAGGCATTATGAATTCATGGTAGTGCCATTTGGGCTATCAAATGCCCCAACAACTTTTATGTGTTTGATGAATGGAGTGTTCAAGGAGTACCTTGACAAGTTTTTGATTGTGTTCCTAGATGATATACTCATCTACTCTAAATCATAAGAGGAACATGAACAACATTTAAGAATGGTGTTGCAATTTCTAAGAGAGCATAAGTTGTATGCTAATTCAAGTAAGTGCATCTTTTACAAAAAGAAGATTCACTACTCGGGGCATATAATTTTAGTGAAAGGGATAGAAGTTGATCCTTAGAAGATAGAGACCATTAGAGGATGTCCAACGCCCAGGGATGTGACATAAGTCAGATCATTCATGGGTCTTTCCAGTTATTAATGAAGGTTCATAAAATTTTTTCAAAGATTGTGAGCCCAATCACTTATTTGCAAAAGAAGGGAGTGAAATTTGAATGGAATTCCAAGTGTGAAGAGGGATTTCAACAACTGAAAGACATCTTGAAAAGTGAACCAATATTGAAGATTATAGACTCGGATGGATATTTTGGTGTGTGGACTAATGCATGCAAATAAGGGCTTGGTGGAGTTCTTATTCAAAAGGATCATGTGGTATGTTATGAGTGTAGAAAACTAAAAGAGCATGAGAGAAATTATGCCACACATGATTTATAGTTAACAACTATTGTTCATGTATGAAAAATGTGGAGGCATTACCTTATGGGTAAGAAATTTGAGCTAAGAAAAAATCACTGTGGTCTAAAACATTTGTTTGGACAACCAACACAAAATGCTAGACAAACTAGATGGCTGTAATTTCTAAGTGAATATGACTTCAAAATTAAGCATATAAAAGACAAAGAAAATCAAGTGGTTGATGCACTCAACATGAGAGCTCATGAAGTGCATGTGGCATCCATAAACATGTACATGAAATATATGAAAGATCAAATTATTGCATCAACAAATTCAGATCGACAATATGTGAAAATAAAAGAAACATTATAGCAAGAAAATTTTCAGCAGAAATTTACTTTTTATGAGTTGAAGGAAAATGGGATTCTTATGTACAAAGGAAAGGTGTATGTGCCAAATTCTAGTGAGATGAAAAACACAGTTATGAAGTAAATGAATAATGTGTCATATGTTGGACACCCAAGATATTAGAATATTATTGCAGTAGTAAGAATCCAATAGTTTTGGCCGAGAATGAAGAAAGAAACGACTAATTACATAGCCAGATGTCTAGAGTGTCAGAAAGTGAAGATTGAGCATAGGCATCCAGCCGGGTTATTGCAGCGATTGCCGATTCCAGAATGGAAATGGGAAGTAGTTACATTTTATTTTATCACAAATCTACCCAGAACAATGAAGCAACATGATTCTATCATGGTGGTGGTGGTTAAATGAACTAAATCAACACATTTTATTCCAGTGAAGATCACACATAAGGCACCAACTGTTGCATAGATTTTCACAAAGGAAGTTTCTAGGTTACATGGAGTGCCTAAGAAAATAGTTTCAAATAGATATCAAAAGTTTACTTCAAATTTTTGGAAAGGTTTGTTCAAAGGATTTGGGACAAATTTAAATCTTATCACAGTGTATCATCCAGAGTCAGATGGGAAAATAGAGAGAACCAACAAGATAATTGAGGACATGCTTAGAATGTATGTGATGGATCAACCATCAATGTGGGAATATTATATTCATTTATTTGAATTTGCCTACAACAATGGGTATCAAGACTCATTGAAAATGAGTCCATTTGAAGCATTGTATGTCATAAAATGTAACACTCTGGTGAGTTGGGATAATCCAACAGACAAAGCAGTTGTTGGGACAAATTTGTTGAAGGAAATGGAAGAGAAGATGACAAGGATAAAGAATAATTTAAAGGCTACCCAAGATAGGCGGAAAAGTTATGTAGACAAGAATAGAGTTTTTAGATATTTTAAAGTGGGCGAACATGTGTTTTTGAAAGTGACGACAAAGAGAAGTTTGCTAAGATTAGGAAGTTGCCCGAAGTTGGCAATGGGATATTGTGGACCTTTTGAAATATTATAAAAGATAGGGCTAGTTGCATACATGCTAACATTTCCTGCATCCATGAGAGTGCATAATGTATTTAATGTATCATTATTAAATAAGCATGTACCTGATCCTAACCACATAATTGATTGGAATGTGATCCAGGTGGAGCACGAAGGGTATTTCCGGGTGGAACCAATACACATCCTGGACTAGAAAGTCAAAGTGCTCAGGAAAAAATCCATAGGGTTGCTAAAGGTTCAATGGAACTGCTACGGTCCTGAAGATGCTACATGGGAGCATGAAGAAAACATGCGGGTATAATACCCGCAAATTTTTGACAATTTTGAAGAAAACATAATGAAAGACTCCATTTTGAGCAGCTAGAGTTCTGGAACTACATCTTAGAGTCCTAGCCAATTACATTGGGGACCTTGATAAAAGAATGACTCATTCCTTTGGTTAGCCCTGATAAACAGATGGTACATCCCTTGGGTTAGCCTTGATAAATGAATGGTGCATTCCTTGGGTCAACGAGTTGAGAGGAACATGAGATTATGGTTGGAACTGCTACTAGAGTTGTGAAATTGTGGAATTTTATTTCTAAGTATTGTGATGTAAATTTCCATATATGTATATCGACATATTGTGCACCAAGGATGACACACAATTGTATGGGAGGGGGAATGTAACATCCCCACTATAATCCCCAGTTTAATTAATTCTTATGTGGATATAATACGTGGCTACGACCAAGGGATGTAATATGCGAATTATATCTCTATGCTTTAATAATAAAATGTGATGTCAGCTGCTAAGGGGACATGGACAGGAGATGGGGGCTAAATTAATCCACAAAAGGGGGAAGTGTCTAGGATAATTGCCAAAAGGGGTCAAAGGGGGAAATACCCATGTATATTAGTTCAACCCATTTTCCTAAAATTGTCCTTTGTATAGGAACCTTCCAATTTCTAATTGAGTGTTCTCAAAGCCAATCATTGAATACATGTAAGATGGTGGTTGTGAGTGGTCACATCCCAGAGTTATTGGGCACATGGGGGTTGAGTAAAATCATCTTGGGGAAGAGTGTGAGTCAAGAAAGGGAAGCCAGAGGGAGGGCATTCGTAGGGGTTGGGACAACAATTATTAGACATGATGTTTATGTGCAAGAGAAAAAGTAGAGAGTAAGAAAGAGAGCTTGAAGGTGGTGTAGCCATGGAGGGCGAATTCTAGAGAAATTTGGAACGTATTTGGACCATTTTGGAGCTGAATATTGAAGATCCAGGTTGTCAGTCTTGAAGAGTGAACTTTGGATTAAGTTGCACTGTAACAACAACCGTTTGATGTTGGTTTGTTGGTAGTTTTCCTAGCAACAAGTTCTCTTGACTTTCCAGTTGAGATATTCCAAGCTACCTGTGCCAGAGAGACCCTGTTAAACGAATGACACATTCATTAGGTTAATTATGATAAAAATATGGAACATCCCTTGGGTTATACCTGATAAACGAATGGTGCATTCCTTGGGTTGGGCAGGTCCGAAGGAAGAGAGATGGTAGAAAAACCGGGATAGTTGTAGGAGAATATCATTTGGGTTATGAGTTTTATGAGCTGCGAGTGGACTGTGAGAGACCACCCTCTTTTATGGATTTCTAGCCTCATGTAAGGGGTGACTGGCTATTGAGAATTGGAACAATTAGTCTCTGGTTGGGTGGAACGTCCGTCCCAAGTAGTTGGTTGCACAACATATTCAAAAGATAAGTGTTATATCTTGTCGACGTGTTATTTACATGTGTTATTGTTGTGCATGAACTCTGTGTATTTGAGAATGATTTATATGTTGTTGTGTGAATGATTAAGATGAATTCATGTTCATTTGGTGTGCTTTATATGAATCTATTTTATGGTTATAGATAATAGCTAAACTTGTTTTAAATTCGTAGCTATAAGCTACAAGAAATTGACTAATAGTAAAAGAATTACTTTAGTTGGCATAAATTTCATTTTTATGTGTATTCCGCACCGTAATGTCCCTCGGTTGGGATGGGGGAATGTTACAACAAATTTTTTGGAGAAGCCTTCATAATAGTAAAGTGACTGATGGGTCAACATTGTGTGCAGTTGAGTAGCAGAGTCATGCACTGTTTTGTGACATATGGACAACAATGAATTGTAAAGCATATGATTCAAAAAAGAAGCATATTGATAGGTGCAACCAGTTAGTCAGAGGAAGGCAAGCCGTGAGAGGCACAAAAAGACAGGGGGAGAGAAACCGTCAGGAGGAGTTATATTGTGAAGGGGAGATAGTTGGATGATTATGTCATCCATTTCAACTCAGTGAAGACATGACAAGCCATTAAGACTTAAAGTCAACTTATGAAGGAACCTTGACACGAACACTTTTAATACACGTCAATGGATTACAGAAAGAAGTACCAATGGACAAGAATCCTTGGACGAGAGGAAAGGAAGCATATACGAGAAGCCCCACATTGATATACACAATATCTTGCAAAGGAGACAGGGGGAGAGAAGTCATTAGGGGGAGTTACCCTTTTCCATTAATGTCAAAGGGGGAGAGAAATATAAGAAGCATGAAGACAAGGGGAACAATGGTCACTATTAGGCGAAATATATGTCATTATAATAACGTTGTAGTACTTGCCCAACCATTTAATTGTCAACCCAGGGTACGTAGACTGACGAAGCACACACATTGTATATGCAGGACTGAAGTAGAACTAATCTAATCTAATCTATGTTGATGAAATCAAACTGATCTAAGAAAGCATTGAAACACTAACTAGGAAAGCATGAAATTGCCTAAGGGAAATACAACATGTGAAGAGTTAACAAC
>ML780001.1:341999-384582 GCA_009831015.1 Picea engelmannii
AAATGAATAAAGTGGAAAATAATAATGTGAAACCCAAATGTATTTATGAAAATGGTATGATGAAGGTTTAATGGGGCGATGAAATGTAAGGAATAGTGAAGGGAAAGGTGGATGAAAATACGACATTTCTGAGTCCCAACAGTCACAAGGGGGAGTATGAGTGTTGCCATCAATGCCAAAGGGGGATATTGTTGGAAATTTGGTTGTCATTGATGTCAACCTTAGAAGAAGCCCCGAAGCAGGTTCTGAAGCCCCTATGAGTGATGAGTTTATTTGAAGGAATATCCAAAGTGGTCCCCTTATGGCGTAGGTCCAAGCATGGCCCTCATGGGAAGATGCTTTGAAGAAGCCTACAAGAGGCCCCAGTTCTTAAGAAAAGAAGTTATAATGTATGGTCAAGAAGCTTTGAAGATATGGCCAAGAATCCCTAGAGGTGTGGTCATGAAGCCCAAAGTTGATTGGAGAAAAATAGTATGAAGAACATTGAAAATGAATGCAAAACCTCCATGGATTGATAGTACTTGTCAATCCATTTCAAACTGTAGGTGGCATGCCACGTGGTTCCTCACAGCTGAGGAGATATGTCCTCTTAAAGATGATCATGTACAATTTGTCCCTAAATGGTTAAGAAGTTATGATTCGGCCCCAAAATCAAGTAATGGATAAAAATGGTTACAAACAATACGTTATAGGTCAGCCCTAAAGACAAGTAAAGGAGGTACTTGGAAGGATATAAATACACATCAATAACCTCTCATATTATCATCAAGAAAACTCATGATCTCTTGGCTCAAGTGAGATAGCAAAGTCGTGCGAAGGAGGAAGTTCTCGGAGTTGTAGATGTGAGAAGGTTTTTTCGCAAAACTCTATCTGAGGTGACCCTCGTGGGTCAAGTATAAGGTGTCCCTCGAGGCCCCTGTTGGTTGTTTAGTACTCATCATGCAATGACTCACTCTTTTCCCAGTCCACTAAAGCTGAGGAAGGTTTGATGATATGAGACCTGATGCACTAGAGTTTTTGTAGAATAAAAGGTATGTTTTCTATGTGTTTTGAGGCTTCTATCTTAGATATTTTTGTATATGCTTAAGGCATATCTTGGAGGTTTTGGAATTTGGTTTTAGGTATATCTTAGAGATGTTGGCACATGCTTAAGGCATATATTAGAGGTTTGGGCGCATGCTTCAAGCATGTCTTGGAGGTTTTGACACATGGTTTGATGCATATCTTGGTGATATTGGGTATATGATTTAGGGATATTCTTGGAGACCATGATATAAGTTTTATGTGGTTATTGGGTTGAACCGGATTTGATGATGATGATGTATCAGTATCAGTGATAATAAAAATGGCATGTTTATTCTCTCATTTATATTTTTGGGAGGAAGAAAGGGGCAAGGAAAGGGGGTTGGAGCCTCATTCTAGTTGGAGCTAGAGAATCTAGGGAGTTGAAGCTTCCTTTAGGTTGCAGCTTTTAAACTAGGGTGTTGGAGCCTCCTTCCAGTTGGAGTTGGAGAATCTGGGGAGTTGGAGCTTCCTTCAGGTTGGAGCCTGTAAACTAGGGGGTTGGAGCCTCCTTCCAGTTGGAGTTGGAGAATCTAGGGAGTTGTAGCTTTCTTCAGGTTGGAGCCTATAAATAGAGGGTTGGTGCCTCCTTCTAGTTGGTCCTGGAGAATCTTGGAAGTTGGTGATTCATGTGGATTTAATATTCAAGATATATATTAAAAAACATTATGTGGTTTTCTCCCATTTGGGTTTCCACGTAAAATTCTTGTGTACTGTGTATATGTGGCTATATGTTTATGATATCTTGAATGCAATCATAAGTGATAAATTGTTGATAACTTATTGTTTACATATTGTGGTTAAAAATGGTAAAAAGTGCCCAATACCGATTCACCCCCCCCCCCTAGTATTGGTGAATATTCCAACAACATCAAAGAGATGCAAAGGAAAGTGTAGGATTGCATAGCAAGTGATACAAGGTTGAAAAAGGTCCAAGGAAGAAAAAAGGAATATTAGTATTCAACTTCTATAGAGTTTGAATTTCTTGCAAAGGAAAAATCAATAGATATGCTCACATAAAGCCTAAATCCAATAGGTGAAGAATGTCATTGCATGCACAAGGAGTTAAGGAGGACTCCATAGTATGAAGGTAGAAATATAGTGAAGGCTAAAAATATTGCTGCAAGAGAAGGAGAAAGGATATCATGAGAGGAGGTGTGACTCATGGCTAAGTCAGTCATCTCTATGTGAAAGTATGGGAATGTCGGAAGAACAAATTGTTAGATATCATCTAGAAACTTTTGTTTGAAAATATCCAAAGCAAGAAGTTGTCTCTATTATCAGAGTGCACAACAAAAGCATGGTACAAGTGCAAATGGAGGAGTGCAACATCCCATCTGGACCACAATAGTCTTGAGTGGTTAAGTTATGCTTCATAGTGAATTTCTTAATGAAGTGAAGAGAGATATCTAAAATCGGGAAAGCCATGGATGACAAGGAGTATTAGAAAGATGTCATAATAAAAAACATTCCAGAACGTTGAAATGCCAATGAGGAGTAGTGCATGCTACATCACTATGGATATTGAGAAATATAGCCAAAATATGTTGGGACATGTTCTCTCTGCATAAATAAAGCAATTGTGAGATGGCAACACTAGTGGATCTAGTGACTAGGAATGCAGAGTGGCCAAGTGGGGGTTGGATAATAGGTGTAGAATAGGGACCAATGGTGCATAATAACAGTGCACAAGGCAGCAAGGTTCTACAAGAATTCAAGGACATCCATATACAACAATAAGCTAAATAATTATTTGAATCTGAAATATATATGCATTGGAGTGCATGATAGAATTAATGCATGATGCATATAATAAAGATAGAATGCATGTGCATAAAATAGGCACGAAAGATCAAATGCTTGGTACATATTGATGTGCGTTTGTGCATGTGGATATGCCTGAACATGCTTGTAGACCAACAATGGTACGTTGATATATATATATATATATATATATATATATATANATGTTTTGATATTTGAATAAGACTAATGATGGATTGTGTATCCAAGAAAATGAATATAGCATGATGATACTATTGCTTATGGTATCCATCCATACGAAGAAAAACGAGGATGGTGGGAATGTTGGTCAAGAAGTTGGTGAAGGGAGCCTGTGAACTTCTACAAAGTACAAGTTGATCAGGTAGCATCAAGTAAATTGGTGACAACCATGCATGTATGCATTTGGTGTTGTTATGATGTATACACGTTGAAGGGAATTGAGGTAAGAACTCCCTCAGTCGAATATCAATATTTGAATTGATGTAAAGGCATGAGGCCTTGGGTATGAAAAGATTATTTATTGCTTGAATGCATTTATGGGAAATTTAATTGCATATTGTATTATGTTGGTTATGAAATCATAACCAAGTTAGGTCAAGAGACATTACTCCTGTTGTAGCAATGGATTCCATTAGATATGGTTATGTGTGAGGCCATGATGAGATTGGATATGGAAAGGATATAGTGCCATTCAAGTGCATAATGGTTTCCCCCCTATATAATTGAGGTTTTGACTACAACCTTTTTGCCTAGACTAAATAACACTAAGGGATGATGTTCCTAGTGTTGTGTATGGGTTGAAGAGGAAGGTATCCAAATGATTGGATTGAAGAGGAAAGTATCCAAATGATTGGATGGGTTGTGGGGAAGAGTTTGGATGATGTATTGAGGCATGGGCCATACCTTCCAACTCACATGGTGGAATACATGACATGAACATATGGTATTCCAAAGTCAATGTGAGGATGCATTGTGTGGATGTGGCCATGAGTATTGACACATTGGTTTTATTATTAGTAAAGTTTGATTGCATTATAAAAAGCTTGGTGTGTTGATAATTCATGTATAGTGAATGATGGTTTCATTCTAGATAATATGATTATCGATTGAATGCTATTTTTAATGTGAATAATGGCTTGAAATGATTGAATTGTTGGAAACATACAAATATGAGATCATTTCATGAACTGTTGTAAATGTGCATGAATTCTAACAATCTGTTTGGTTGCATTAGACTTGAGAAAAGGCAGGAAGAATGGTCATGGATATGAAATATATGTAAGCCCATAAAGGAGACTGATGGATGATGTTGTGCAAGTCAAATATAATTACCAGGAAATCTCATGCTTGGGAAATTTTATTTCTCCTACATAAAACAATTTTGAAATTTATAATTAAAAATTGCCTACAATATTTTTGGCTACACTAAGGTTGAGAAAATTGTAGGGAAAATGGTCTTGGACATGGGAGGGATGTAAGCCAATAAATAAGACCAATGCTTTCTACCATGTGAGCCAAGCATATCGAAAGGAAAACTCCCGCATCAAAATTTTATTTCCCTATGTAAAACAGATTTGAGAAAATTTATAATTGCAAATTGTTATGATATGCTAACAATTTGTGTGGCTGAGTGAAGATTAAGATTTTTTTTTTTGCAGGGAGAATGGTCTTTGATATGGCAATAATGTAAGTCCATAAGGAAGACTGATATCTACAACCGCAAGAGCCAAAGTTAATGAGCAAAAAAATCATGTTTGGAAATTTTGTTTTCCGATATAAAACATATTTGAAAATTTATGATAATGTATAATGTTGAATGCAATCATATGATGCAGATGGGATGATTTCCATAGGTTACAGGTTGCTAGTGGAATTCTAGCATCAAGTGGCATTCGTCTACGTAAGAAAACCTTGGCAAATGATGGATATTATGAGGAACTGAATAACAGTGAAAGGGATGCCTTAACTTAGAGGGAGATTACAACAAGAAGAAGCAAGTTGTCAGGGTTGTAGAAGAAGCAATTTGTCAGGCTCATAGAAGAAACAGGTTGTCAGGCCTGAAGAGTGAACACTTGTGTGAGTTGCACTGTAGCAACAAGGTTGTTGCTGATAATTTTTACTAGTAGTTTTCCTAGCAGTGAACTCCCTTGAGATCCCAATAGTGATATTCCCGGTCACCTGTGCCTGAAAGACCTTGATAAACTAATGGTGTAACTTGATGGTCTGAGGATAGTGAAGGGGGCATGTTCATTGGGCCAGACTTGATAAAAGAATGGTACAACCCGATGGAATAATATTTGTAACACCCTCTTCCCCCCAACTTGGAAATATAACTATAATGGCCAAGAGACTATGGAAAACTCCATATGTGTGAATGTTTATTTGATGGAACTTTGTATGAAAGGTAAATGAATGTAAATTATGTTATTTGCTAGAAAATGGATAAGTGTTGCATGACTGTTGGGAGGGGGGTGTACTAAGAAAGACCATGAATTCTATGAAAAGAAATGGTGAAGGGGACCATGAATGGTTGCGTTAACTTTCACCAAACCAGTACTTGCTGGATTTAATTGCTCATGACCAGAATAGTCCTCTGACCCAGAAACGAATTACAATAATGCTGGTAGATGGGAAGACCTCCTCAAGTGTTAATGAGGGGATGGGACAGAGCACCCATCTGTAAGGCTTCCAGACCTGACCACAGGTTGGGATGGGGAGCCACACGCAACCTTGCTGAAAGAGGCAAGAAGGGAAGGTGTGTTGGGCAGAGTGGGTGACCTACGAAGAGCACATAGGAGAGGAAGATTTTAGGTTCAAGGAAGAACTGGAAAATAAGCGTTTTGGTCACAGGAAATGACAGAGAAGGTTATGATACAAGCCAATAAATGAGGCCAGTATTCCTTGCTTGGTATCGTGTAAACCATTGCCAAGATCCCGCGGGAGGAGGAGAGTAAGCTTCGTCCCTACTGTTGTTGAGCCAAAATAAGAGATTTTGTTGTAGAGCATCATGGTCTAAGTCAGGGGTGGCTACTGGTAAATCTGTTTGGAGTGACTGAGCCTACGGTTGGGTGGAAATGAACACCCCTTTCAACAGTCACTTCACGTTGTCTGGTTCTGATAATTATTTTCCCTGTTTTATGTGTTGAACTAGAATAATGGATGAATGCCTAGATTTATGCATATCTGTACTTATAAATATTTTCTGTGTGGAATGGTTACGGTATGTACATGCCTCCTTATATTTGAAAACCTACACCCTCAACCAATAGTTCGAATGCCCAACTTGTCTTTGGAGGCTTCCTGGGGCATAATATTGTATGATGGTCGAGATGGGAGATGTAGTGTCATCCTGAACCTGTCCATCTGAAGAGGACACCTCTTACATAATCCTTGTCACATGACTGAGATTCCAGGTTGAAGTCCTTAATTATTTCATGACAAGATCTAGAAGGGTAGCGAAAGTGGAAGCCTTTAAAAGCCAAGGTTCCTTCATTTAGAAGATGAGCAGACGAGATCCATTCAAAAGGACCCATATGATCAATACCCAGGAAACTTGGGCTAAGCCTAAGGAGGCCATGTCCCCTTGGCTTCGTAGCTCCAAAAGTCTGGGAATTCGAAGTAAGACCAACCTTACCAGACTTAATCGGGAGACTCGGTCTCCTGTGAGGTAGATAGGTGATAGGAGGTTCCCCATGTGGTTGGGTGAACCTATCTCACAAATTAAACAGAGGCCCGAAACCCCGAAGGTCAGAGCCGCGAAGGATCCAAAACCATATATCGCAGGATCCCTGAGATACTTTCCCCACCGTCGATATATTGGGGATGCCTGGTGCTAGACCCTCTAATTCAGAGATCAGACACTTCATAAGGTAAGAGGATTTTGCATACCAATACTCTCAAACATTGAAACCTTGAGGTAACCAAAGCTGTAGATCTATAGGTCTATGTCACCGGGTCTTATCCGTGATATTTGAGGAACGTAGAAGTCATTCGCCCGAGGTAAGGTGACGTCAACCATGGTGACGCGGATTCAAACTTAATGAGCCACATGCCACTTGGTTTTTATGTGCATAACCTACCCCATAGGGCCCTTGGATTGTGGCACACATCATCCTGGGTGAGGGCAAATATCGTCACTTACCCAACCACGTGTCAGCCCCTGATACATGCCCACCTAGCCAACGTGGTTGGTGAATGGACTGGGACTTCGAGAGTCCTGAACTTCAGAACTCCGGAAGAGTTGAAGAGTGGAGGGTCGAGCACTCCCAAAGCCAGAGACTTGAAGTCAATCTTAGCCGTTGGCTGTGACAAGAGCATGGACCATCGATTTGACCCATTTTTGTCCACGAGTCTAGAGTCCGGTGGAATCAAAGTCAGGTGAGTCAAGAGCACCTGAAGTCCGAAGTTCTAACGCACGCGAGGAACCTGTTGAGTCAGATCCATGTGGAGGTCCCATGGCCTCGACCAATGAACACCAGAGGAACTTGGGAGAGGTGTATCCACCAGTTATGAGCTCGGTTCTCAGCATGGATATCATGGATGAAAATCCTCGGATGAGAAGAATAGGATTTGAGACCCCGAATGGAGGTCTCGAGTTCTTAAGAAGAAAAAAAATTTGATGCCCCACCATGGGTGTGTTACAAATTGGTATCAGAGCATGGTTACAACACTTGGCCTGCTTGGGCTCATGGAAAAGTTGCATAAAAGCCACATTTAAAGAAATTTAAGGGTGATGCCCTACCTTACCTCCTTCCTAAAAATTCTAGTTAAGCCCTTATTGCATAAAAGAATGAAAGCTTCCTAATGTGTGTGCGTGTATTTAAGAAATATGAACTATGTGTTGTTCACGAACTAATAGATTGTTAGCTAACAACAAGTGTTTTGTCAGCACTCAAGAAGTCGGTCAGCCACGGGAAACTGCAAGCATAAAGGATGGTGACGTGCCATGAAGTGGGGGATGGTTCCCACAATAGAGACAGTGAATCTGACAAAAAGAGGGCGGTAGAGACTCCTCTGGGTTTGGATGAAACTATAAGGAGTCTCATGGCCGAATTACAGAGCTGTAAGGCCGACAACGAGAGATTGATAAAAGAGAAAGAGAAACAACAAAAATTAATGTAGTCTTGTTGCAAAGTTTATCTAACATACAGAGACAGCTATAACATAGACCTGCAACCAGCCATGTGGATCGATGACAAACGAAGAGGAGCCAAATTCCACCTGAGATACAAGAACATGGTCCCATAAGTGGCCACACTAGGAGGAGTACCTCGAGGAAGGTCCAATCTGGAGACATGGGACACTCATCGGGAGAATCCTCTGGAAAGGAAACTAGCGACTCATAAGGATCTTGTAGTAGTAAAATTATCTCACATTCTCAAAGTAAAAGGAAGAAATGAAAGCATTCCAAAGTTCATGACCCTGAAGAGTTGAATAAATCCAAACCATTCTCTTTCGATGGTTTGATTAAGAAAGGGGAAGAGGTATAAGCTTGGTTGTTGGGATTAAAGAAGTACTTCAGAGTCCATGATTTCTCTGAAAACTTGAAGGCTCAAATAACCATCTTCAACTTGAATGGAAAGGATTCGATTTGGTGGGAAGACCTTAAGAATGTGAAAGGGATCCATGGAGAGGACCTATCATGGAAATGGTTTTAGAAACACTTCAAGAAGAAGTATCTATTAGAAAAATATTTTGATGAGAAGATTAAGGAGTTATATGAACTCAAGCCGGGGCCACTCACCATAGAATAATATGTCAATAAATTCCTTGAGTTGTTGAGGTATGTACCCTACATAAAGGACAAAAAGGTGAAAGTGCAACGATTTATTAGTGGGTTACCCCATAACTACCGAAACATGATTGAGTTCAAAGAGCCAAAAACCTTAGAAGACACTATCCAGAAGGCAAGATACTGTTATGAACAGTTCAAGAGTTAGACAAAACCTTGCGAGGATTGAAAGAAGAAGAGCAGTTCGAGATTCAATAAGAAGGGGTTCAAATCTTCAAAATTTAAGAACTATAGGAAGGACTCTAGGATAATCCTTCTTGCTAAATGTTGGATCATGTTGTCATTGATGCCAATGGTTTGATTATTTTGGAGATTGTTGGATCATGTGTCATTGATGAAAATGGTTTGATTGATTGACTTCATTGATTGATGTCAAGTAATTGATTGATAGATGATTGATGAAAAATGTATATGTATTGTCCTTGATGAGAATGATAGATGTCAAAGTGGAAACCAATTGATAAAGATGGATCATTGATATGATGCATAGATGAAGATGGATCAATAAGTTGTCATTGATACATGATGATGCATAGTTTGTTTGATGAAAAGATGACTCATTATTGTCTTATCATGATTGATAAGGTGAACAAATGGATGAAATCCGAAGTGGTCCCCTTATGGTGAAAACCCTCATGGAAAGATGCTTTGCGGATTGAGTTATCCTAGAAGAATGGTTGGAGGACCCATGCTTGTATGTGAAATAATGAGATGAAGATCAATGAAGTTGTTGGTGAAACTATCCTAGATGGATAGTGCTTGTCATGCAATTTCTGGTGGTATGTGGAATGTCACATAAATCCTCATGGTTTGAGAGTTATGTATTTATGAAGTTGGAGGACCCCCATATGTTGGCTTGAAGCCCACAAGGTCAAAGAAGTCAAAGTGACCTAAAAGAAGAAATCATTATTTAAATGATAAAATAAAAGTGACAAAGTCAAGGTGGATTATTTAAATAATAAAGAGAAGTGAAAAAATCAAGAAGGAATATTTAAATGATAAAATATTGGAGAACTTTCTATTTATGGAAAGTGGTTAACCCTAAAATAAGGAAAATAGGTTAAGTAACCTAGAAATGGGTTAAGTGACCTAGAAATGGGTTAAGTGACCTAGAGGATGAAAGTATAAATAAGATAGCTACGGACTCCTGTACAACATCCTTTTTGTGGATCAATGGAGAGCTTCTTGTGAATATCTTTTGGAGTATTGATGGATATCTTCTCGTGAGAGAATCTTATTGGTGTGGATCTCTTGAGCATGATTGAAGATATATTATGAGGAAGAGAGCGAGAGGAGGATCTCATGGACGCATCAAAGTTTCGACAATGTTAGAGATATTGACGTAAAAATTCTTGGAGCTTCAGAAACCCTAGTTTATGAGGTATACACGGGATATCTGTGTATAGGGTGCATATGCATTGAAGGTATACGCAGTCTGACTGTGTACAGGGAGCGTATAGTGGATAAAATAATGGATATTTGTGTTTGAGTTGGTGCCAAGCTCTTGGATGTTGAGGCAGGTTCCAGATCTTCATTCTATGGGCTCAGATCTATCACCGAGACACTGGTATGGTTACATTATTGTCTTGATGGATACTATTGTTTGATGTATTGTGAATTCTTAGGGCATTCTTGGTATGGATTCTATGATATGGTTCAATTTGGATGAATTGGTCAGTACTCTTATGATTTAGTGGTGACATGATTGCTATGGTATACCATTTGTTTATACATGATTGAGATAACATTCATATTGATTTGTTGTGGAGCATGAGCAAGCTATTGGAGAGCTTGGATATGTTACGAATGGTTGGTGGTCGGATTGGACAGTCAGAGATAGAAGAGAATTATATATTGATTACAGAGAATCTGAGTTGATCTTGAAGGAAAAACCCTACCAACTCAGAAGGTATACACAGGTTGTTGTATACACTGACCGCGTGCAAACACGGGCTATAGTGAGCCAGGGCGCGTTCACACGCTGGTTGCACTACAGACATGTCACATACCTGTTGACAGATTGATATCTATTGAGGATTGTTGCCTCATCTTAGTTGGTGCTGATGGTGTAAGATGAGTCTTGCATTATAGAGCTGGTGCTCTTGTAGAGTTGTACTCTATTCAGCTGTTGCTGATAAACCCTTGGATTGTTGTCCATAATAAAAAGAAAAATTGTACATACATCTTGTGTTCTTTGTGTTCCTTGTAGTGATGACTTGATGATGATATATTGCTGACATATGTTCTCATTTAATTGGTTACAAATGAAAACAAAGGGTAATGAATAAATGTTGAATGTTAACTAAGGAGTTTTTGTAAAGAGGGAAGCTTTTGGGAAAAAGAGCCCCACACTCATTCAGCCCCCCTCTAAGTGTGGTAGGCGTGTCCAACACTAAAAGTGTATAACAACAAAATTTCCCTTCCAGAGTGGAAATAAACCTTTTGGAACAACCCTAGGAAAGACGGATAACCCAAAGAAGGAACCCTTGAAATGTTGGGGTTGTGGAGAAGAACATCTACTAATGGATTGTCCACACAGACAACAGAACATTAGGAGGGTTTACAACATCCAAGAATCTACCACTGTTAATGATGTGGCTAGGAATATGCCACATATTTATGCAACCATGGATAATAAACAAGCTGACCACCAAGCTTCAGTAGTGGATATGGAAGGTATGATCACCAACCACCTAGTTTCTATTTTAATTGACCCTGGTTCTAATTTGAGTTATGTGGCCCCTCAGGCTATTGATAAGTGTAAAATGAAACCAGTTATGCATGCAAAGCCCTGGTTAGTACAACTAGCCAGTGGCACCAAAAGAAAAGTAGCAGAGGTAATACCAGTCTGCCAATTCACTGTGGATGGATTGCCCACCCAAGATATCCTTAACATACTTCCCCTAGGATATTATGACCTGCTAATTAGTATGGAATGACTATCTGCATATAAAACTAATTTGGACTGTTACTATAAAACCTTAGAATGTTTGAATTAAGAAGGGAGAATGATAACCCTCCGAGGAATTCAGAAGCCTGTCTCAGTGAGACAGATATCAACACTTCAAATGAAAAAGTATTGCAGAAAGGGGTGTCCTCTATATGCAATATAGGTATTGAAATCAGTTGAGGATGACAGACCAAACCTAGAGAACCACCCCATATTAAGAGAATATAGAGATGTGTTTCTAGATGAGGTACCGAGTCTACCTCCGAGAAGAGATATTGACTTCTCCATAGAGATTTCACCAGGAGCGGTGCCAGTGTCTAAGACACCCTATAGGATGAGGACACCCGAGCTAGTTGAGCTTAAGCTCCAGCTAAAGGAAATGATGGATAAAGGCTACATATGACCTAGTGTGTCTCCGTGGGGAGCACCAGTCTTGTTCGTGAAGAAGAAAGATGGAACACTCCGAATGTACATAGATTATAGACAACTCAATAAGACAACCATAAAGAAAAAGTACCCTTTACCAAGAATCGATGACTTATTCGACCAATTAAGGGGTGCTTCCATTTTCTCAAATATTGACTTAAGGTCTGGATACCATCAAGTTTGAATCAAGGATGCAAACATCCACAAAACAACATTCAAGATGTGATATGGTCACTATGAATTTGTGGTGGTGCCATTTGGATTAACCAACTCCCCCGCCACTTTTATGTGCTTGATGAACAATATACTGAGAAAATTCCTAGATAGATTTGTATTGTTTTTATTGATGATATCTTAATATACTCCAAGAATAGAGAGGAGCATGAAGAATATATTAGACTTGTGCTTCAATTTCTAAGAGAGCATCGACTCTACGCTAAGTTTAGCAAGTGTGACTTCTTCCAGAAACAAGTCCATTACTTAGGCCATGTTATTTCTAAAGGAGTGGTGGTAGACCATTACAAGATCAGATATATCATGGATTGGCCTACCCCAAAATATGTTTCAGATATCAGATTCTTTATGAGCTTAGCATGATACTATAGAAGGTTCATAAAAGGATTTTCCAATATTGGTTGCCCAATCACCGCCCTTCAGAAAAAGGGGGTTAAATTCATTTGGACACTGGAATGTGAAGAACGATTTTAGTCACTGAAATACCTTTTGAACCACACACCCATGCTGAAGATCGCCGACCCCAATAATGATTTCATCATGTGTACAGATTCCTGTAAGGAAGGACTCAGAGCAGTCATTATGCAAGAAGGACATGTGATTTTCTACGAGTCCAGAAAATTGAATGAGCACGAAATCAATTATGTGACCCATGATATGGAGTTGGTTTCCATAGTGAATGCTTTAAAAATGTGGAGGCATTACCTCCTGGGTAGGAGGTTGTACTTATGATAGACCATTGTGGGTTGAGACACCTGTTTGATCAACCAAAACTCAATTCCCGACAATCTAGATGGATGGCTCTCCTTAGTGAGTTTGATTTCAAAATCAAACATATCAAAGGAAAGGAAAATAGGGTGGCCTATGCCATTAGAAGAAGTATGAAAACAATTTTCCTGGCAACGGTGAGCACCTGTGAAACGAATGTCAAGGAAAGAGTCAGGAATGCACAATAGACATATGCATTCTTCAAGACCGTGACATCATACCTAAAGCAAGAGCCCACAGGGCTAAAGTATGAAGGCTATCAGATGTTGGACGAAGGTCTGCTGACTTACATAAATAGATTGTATATTCCAAGTTGTGACGACTTGAAGAGGTTAATAATGGATGAACTACACAAGAGACCATATACTGGTCACCCAGGATATTAGAAAATGATCACGACCACTAGGAAACAATTTTATTGGCCTGGACTGAAAAAGGGTATCACTGACTATCTAGCTAAGTGCCTAGAATGTTAGCAATTTAAGGCAAAACACCGACACCTAGCAGGGTTGTTGCAGCCTCTACCAATTCCATAATGGAAATGGGAAACCATTTCCATGGATTTTATCACCGGGTTACCAAGATCGGCCAAATAGAATGATGCCATTATGGTAGTAGTGGACAAGCTGAGCAAGTCCGCTCACTTCATTCCTGTCAAATCAACTTGTAAGGAAATAGATATTGCCAAAATATTCATGAAAGAGATCTTCAGATTGCATGGCATGCCTAAGGAGATTGTATCTGACCAAGATACAAATTTCACTTCAAGCTTTTGGAAATCCTTGATGGATGGTTTTGAGACTAAATTGTTGTTTAGCACAACTTATCACCCTCAAACCGATGGACAAACAAAAAGAGTAAACCAGATATTAGAAGACATGTTGAGGATGAATGTAATGCATCAACCTAAGAAGTGGGAATACTGCTCACCGTTGGTAGATTTTGCCTACAACAACGGTTACCAAGAGTCACTGAAGATGATCCCTTTCGAAGCCCTCTATGGAAAACCGTGTAGGACTCCAGTCAGCTGGAGTAATCTAGTGGATAGAATTACAATTAGACCTAACATGTTGAAAGAGATGGAACAACAAGTGATCCAGATAAAGAAAAATCTGAAAGTTGCTCAGGATAGATAGAAAAGTTACGCCGACAGAAAAAGAACCCCCAGAGAATTTAGGACAGGAGCCCATGTCTATCTTAGAGTTAGGCCTAGGAAGATTTCCATGAGAATGGGAGCTTGTGCCAAGCTGGAACCTCAGTATTGTGGACCCTTTGAAGTTTTATATAGAGTGGGACCTGTAGCCTATAGGATAACACTCCCTCCCATAGTAAAGGCACATAATGTTTTCCATGTTTCATTAATCAAGAAATATGTACATGATTCTAATCATATAATTGACTGGTCTGTGATCCAGGTGGAGCCAGAGGGAGAATTCCTACCAGAACCTCAATGCATACTAGATAGGAGGGAAACCCCACTTAGGAACCGAACCATTACACAGGTCAAGGTGCAATGGAAACACTTTGGCCCAGATGAGGCCACGTGGGAATTGAAGGATGCCATGAGACAAGCATATCCATTTTTGTTCACTTCTGTATGTACAGAGCACATTGGTAGATAGAACATCGAGAACAATGTTCCTTTAAAGGGGAGGGAATTGTAACACCTTGTTTCCCCCAAATTGTATATATAACTATAATGACCAAGAGAATATGGAAAACTCTATATGTGTGAATGTTGATTCGATGGACCTTTGTATGAAAGGTAAATGAATTTAACTTCTGTTATTTACTAGAAAATGGATAAGTGTTGCATGACTGCTAGGAGGGGGGTGTACTAAGAAAGACCACGAATTCTCTGAAAATAGATGGTGAAGGGGACCAGGAATGGTTGTGTTAACTTTCACCAAACCAGTACTTGCTGGATTTAATTTCTTAGGACCAGAACAATCCTTTGACCTAGAAATGAATTACGATTAGGCTGGTAGGTGTGAAGGCCTCCTCAAGAGTTAATGAGGTGATGGGATATAGAACCCATCTGTAAGGTTTCCAGACCTGACCATAGGCTGGGATGGGGAGCCACACACAAAATTTCTGAAAGAGGCAAGAAGGGAAGGTGTGGTGGGAAGAGAGGGCGACCTGCAAAGAGCGCAGAGGAGAGGAAGCTTTAAGGTTCAAGGAAGAACTGGAAAATAAGTGTTCTGGTCATAGGAAATGGAAGAGAAGGTTATGATACAAGATGATAAATGAGGCCGATCCTCCTTGATTGGTATCGTGTAAACCATTTCCAAGATCTTGCGGGAGGAGGAGAGTAACCTCCATCCCTACTATTGCTGAGCCAGAAGAAGAGATTCTATTGCAGAGCATCGTAGTCTAGCTCAAGGGTGGCTATTGGTAAATCTGTTTGGAGTAGCTGAGCCTACAATTGGGTGGAAATGACCACCCCTTTAAACAATCGCTTCATGTTGTCTGGTTCTGATAAGTATTTTCCTTGTTTT
Source organism: Picea engelmannii (assembly GCA_009831015.1). Taxonomy (NCBI): domain Eukaryota; kingdom Viridiplantae; phylum Streptophyta; class Pinopsida; order Pinales; family Pinaceae; genus Picea; species Picea engelmannii. The sequence continues at coordinate 357,514 of ML780001.1, forward strand.
ATGTGTTGAATTGGAATAATGGATGAATTCTTGGATTTATGCATATGTGTACTTATAAATATTTTCTGTGTGGAATGGTTAAGGTATGTACATGCCTCCTTATCTTTGAAAACCTACACTGTCGACCAATAGTTCGAATGCCCAGCTTGGCTCTAGAGGATTCTTGGGGAATAAGCTTGTATGATGGTCGAAATGGGAGATGTAGTGTCATCCTGAACCTGTACATATGAAGAGGACACCTCTTACAGAATCCTTGTCGCGCGACTGAGATTCCAGGATGAAGTCCTTAACTATTTCATGACAAGTTTTGGAAGGGTAGTGAAAGTGGAAGCCTTTAAAAGGGGAGGTCCCTTCGTTTAGAAGATGAGCGGACAAGATTCGTTTGAAAGGGACCATATGACCAATACCCAAGAAACTTGGGCTAAGCCTAAGGAGGCCATGTCCCCTTGGCTTCATAGCTCTGGAAGTCTGGGACTTCGGAGTAAGACTGACCTTAACAGCCTTACATAGACCAAATGTAACTGAGAGACTCGGTCTCCGGTGAGGTTGACCGACGATAGCGGTTCCCCAGGTGGTTGGGTGAACTTATCTCACAAATTAAACTGAGGACCGAAACCTCGAAGGCTGGAGCCGCGAAGGAGCCAACACCATAGATCGCGAGATCCCTCTGATCCTTTCCCCACTGTCAATATATCGGGGATGCATGGTGCTAGACCCTCTAATTTGGAGATTAGATGATTCAGAAGGTAAGGGTAGTTTTCATAACAACACTCCCGAACACTGAAACCCCGAGGTAACCAAAGCTATAGATCTATAGGTATATGTGACCAGGTCTTATCCGTGAGATCTGAGGAAGGTAGAAGCTATCCGCCCAAGGTAAGGTGATGTCATCCATGGTGATGTGGATTCAAACTTAATGGGCCACATGGCACCTAGTTTTTATGCACATCACCTACCCCATAGGGCCCTTGGATTGTGACACCCATCATCCTGGGTGAGGGCATGTGTCGCCACTAACCCAACTACGTGTCAGCCCCTGGTACGTGCCCACCTAGCCAACATGGTTGGTGAAGGGACTAGGACTTCGAGAGTCCTGAACTTCAAAACTTCGGAAGAGTTGAAGAATGGAGGGTCGAGCACTCCTGAAGCCAGAGACCTGAAGTCAATCTTAGCCGTTGGCCGTGACAAGAGCATGGACCGTTGATTTGACCCATGTTTGTCTGGGAGTCCAGAGTCCGACGAAATCAGATTTAGGTGAGTCAAGAAAACTCGAAGTTCGAAGTTCCAATACATGTGAGGAACCTATTGAGTTGGATCCATGTGGAGGTCCCGTGGCCTCAACCAATGAACATCGAAGGAACTTGGGAGAGGTGTATCTGCTAGTTCCGAGCTCGGTTATGAGCCTGGAAACCATGGATGAAAATCTTTAGGTGAGCATAATAGGATTTGAGACCCTGAATGGAGATCTTGAGTTCTTAAGAAGAATAGAATTTCGATGCCCCACCATGGGTGTGTTACAAGAGTAGTGAAGGGGGTACATTCCTTGGGTTGGGCAGGTTGGTGGAAGAGAGTTTGTGGAAATCAAGATAGTTGTAGGAGAATACCAATGGTTTATATGTATTTTTTGGGGCGGAAGTGCCTATGTATTTATGTTTTGGGGATGAAGTGCCTATGTGTCTATGATTTGGGGGCCAAAGTACCTATGTATTTATAGTTTTTAGAGGCCAAAGTGCTTATGTATGTATATTTAGGCTGGAATGCCTATGTGATGTTAGGCCGAAGAGTCTATATATTGATTAAAGGCTGAATATCCTAGATTTGTAATTGTATGTGCACCGTATGGTGTCGTGCATTGAGGAGAATGAAAAAATAAGGGGGAGGGAATGTAACATCCTTGGTTTTGATCCCCACAAATTGTAATGTAATAGTATAAAAGTGAATTAGGTTGGTGAGACGATATGATTGGGGCAAAGCGCCCATGTTGATTAATATGGCCGGGGGCCAAATTTCATATTATGAACATTGAAGTAATCAATAAAAGTAATAATCATTGGCTGTGATACAAAAGGAATGAGGAACGATAGGGGGCTATGATTCAACAAGAGAGAGGGGTTCAATGGGGAATTATTCATGGGTATTAATCCAACCCACATTCCTGAATTATTATAATTGTACACAACCTTCTATTTGTTGATTGAGTCTATGAGAAGCCTATCATTTAACTCATGTAATAGGGTGGGTGTGAGTTCTCACATCCCATAGTTATTGGAGAGCACGAGATGAAGTACAATCATCTTTGGGAAGAGTGAGAGTCAATCAAGCAAGAGAGAAAAAGTGAAATTTGTATGGGGAAGGAAGACAATGTTTGCATCGAGATTTTGGGGAGTAAGAGAAGAACTGAGGGTTTAGAAGTGCACCATCCATGATATGATTGAAGGCATCCATTATTTGGCTATGTGGTTTTATGGAAATAAGGCCCACATGCCTTTAAAACGACCTGTAAGCCTCTAGTGTGTTTCTGCTTGAGGAAATGACTCAAGAGCCTTGTGTGGGATTCTATGAAAACTCCTTAGGAAACTAAGAGTTCCTAAGGTTGACCAACTAAGAGTTCCTGTCTAACCCAGTTCACTAAGGGGCCCTGATAAATGAATGGTGCATCATGAGGGACTTTGAGCAGTGAAGGGGGTACATTGCTTGGGTGGTGTAGTTTGTGGGGAAGAGAGAGAGCTGGTGGATTATAACTATTGTAGGAGTGGAACCTAGGATTTTGGGTTGTTGATTGTGGAGAGTGGATAACCAGAGGGCTAGATCTCCTTGTGGACTCATAGCCTTATCTAGGGGGTGGCCCACTGTTGATATTTGGAGCAGTAGTGCCTATGGATGGGAGGTTCATCCTTAGTTTGCAACCAATTGGATTATATTTATATACATATAAGTGCTTCTGTTGTGTTTATTATGTTTATTCCACTGTGTAAATGTTTTTTTGAATGTTGTGTAATTATTGGGTGTTTAATATATGCATTCATGATTTATAAATGTTGTAGATGCATGGTTAAATCAACATGTTGTTTGTTGTGAATTTTATGGGCTTATTGCCCCCTTGTTTTTCTGTTATATGTTTGGGGCGGTTTTAATTTGTTTTAGCAGGCTAAGTCATTTTCCACAATGACAAGACTCAACATGGGTGCTGGTTATGTTACACCGTACCTTTGAAAGTACCCTCTACACGACTATAAAAAAATGTGGGTTCTTTCCCTTTGCAACCCAAACCACCCACATGGATAGATTCTCACCAACTCATACTCGAAAAACCTATTCTATTTTTGAGATCACAAACTGTAGTTTTGTCTTTGGTAAAGGTATTACACTACAGAGGATCAAATGAAACCTTAAACCACAAAGAATTAAGTTTTTTAGTCCTCCAACCTATCCTCATGTTTTGTTCTTAAAGAATATATTTATTGCATGGCAAAAAGATTGGAAGGTGTAAATTTCATTAATAATCTCCCAAACCGAACCAGACATGATGAAATGCAGGTTTCAATCATTCAGTCTCCCCCATCGAGTAATAATTAAGGTTTAAAATAGAACGATGTTGGAGGACACTATGGATGCATGGCCAACAAAGTTGCAGATCTCATTGGAGAAAAAGTTGAACTTGGTGTTTTTTTTTTTTTTTTTAAATTCTACTCTAATAATGTAATATAAATAATTACAATGTTTCGATATAATGATCCAAGGATGGAGAGGATGCAGATTGGAACAATTCAATATAATGATCCAATGATGGAGAGGATGTAAAAACCTGAATTTTCATGGCTGGTATAAATATGAATTTAGAGAATAAAATTTTACTATTGGACTAAAATAAAATGTAGAGGACAAAAATTTAGTATCATACCTGAAAACATATTGGTCCACACACAATTTATCTCTTGGTATTTGTGGATCTGCAAAGAGTAAATACCATTGAATAAAATGAATATCATTGTACCAAAAAACGAATTGGTTCTTTATCAATTCTAGAATTGGATTTTTCTATCGGAGTAAAGAAAAATTACATAGAGATTAATCTACCAGAATAACAGGAAAAAAATTTAAAATAGAGAACTGATATTTTTCCACTGCGTTGATTGGATGAAATTTTCACAACAGACACTCACTTGGTAATCTAATTTTTAATCTCTAATCAAAGGTTAAAAAAAAGAGATTGCAAAGGAATTTACCTAGGTAACTATGGAATCCAATTGAGGAGGAAGATGTCGATTCACATCTAACTAATGTTTGTCTGTGTCTTCTAATTAAAAAATCCACCTCTCAGTGCCACATAGAACCATGAAAAGAACAAAGTGCTCCCAACATACTCATACATGCCAGACCACATCGTCGATAGAGCGAGGAGGAGCCTGTAATGCCTAGTTTTGAAAATGCCACCTAGCACATAGTTTATTTGAAAGGGAATTCATATGCATGAGTGGAATGGCCCATGGGTTTTTTATTTCTAACATAGCCAACATCCAAATCAACCATCACTAAAGAAGATTTGAATCCTACCAAACCTTTAAATTAAATACTAACATAAATGATGAAGATTTTAATGCAGATAGGTCACCATTAACAGACCATGAATCGTGAATGTTGGACGATAATCACAACATGATTTTTATTATACCCGCAACTTTCACAATGCACATGAAGTACGTAATACAATTCACGAATCCTAAATTTTTATGTTAGGATTCGTATTTGAATCCTCATCTAGGAGTGGTATTTTGAGAGCATAAAAAAGGAGGAGGAAGATTCTGTAGTTGCCTTTTAGGCCACAATGTAATAGGCGACTCCATATTAAGTGTCCATTCCTTTGTATTTACATTTTGATAACTAAAGCAAAGAGAGCATAGCATAGGCCTCACCTTCTACCTAGTTTTCTACCATATTGGGTTTCCCAGGATATATCTTGTGTTCATTTGTGTGTGGATGGTGTGTTCTTTTTCTCATTTCTTTCATTTTAGTTTTCAATTATTTTCATAAATCATAATAGTAAGCTAGTAATAACTAATATGATATCTAAGGAAATAAATTGCATAATCTAATATTTCATAATAGTATAATATCTGTTGTGATGAACTATTTCAGTGGAATATCCATGGTAGTTTACAAATTAGTCAGTCGCCCCTAAATGGCCAAATCCCTCCATTCCTAAGGAACAATGCATCCCAATTTATCTTACAAAACCGAGGGCCCTCTTTCTTTAGTAGATTCTTTGGGAATGATTCAATTCATTTCCTTCCTTTACTTAACTTTCATGCATTCCTTGCATTGTTCCTTGGGAGGTATGCCAAGCAAAAATACCAACATGTTACATTGCAAGGTGATCGTGTTAGATTCTTTCTTAACGATGTCTTTGGTGTTAGGAATTTGTTTTTCCTCTTCTCATAACTCCATTAAGGACTCATGACAATTTCAAATAACTCACATGGTAGTTTTGGTTAGAAGATATTTTAACAACCCCCTTCTTAATTATTTTGAAACCTTTTACACACATGATCATGTTTAGTGAGTGATTATCCTGAATCCTCCTCTAGTTAGGATGGCCTTCCCTTAGTAGCCTAACACATCCCTCAAGCTAATACTAATCTACATGATATTCCATTCGATGCCAAATGGTTCATATTAGGTTACCTAGTTTAAACTAGGGGATAGGTATGTGGTCACAAATGATCACATCTAGTATATCTATGATGTGTGTCACATTAATCACCTCAAATGCAAAGATCTGGTGGTTAAGCTATTTCTAAAAAATTAGAAGGAGATGGTGCTAGGTGGTCCAATGAACTCCCAACTACTTCTATGACTAATTAAAGTTCAATAAAATATGCATTAAAGAGTGTTTCTAGACATCGTCCCAACTGACGACCATAACCATATGATAGTTGGAGAACCCTTATTATAAAACAAGAAATCTCAATTTTTTTTAACTCCTTATAAGCATGAACAATTTCTTGATTTTTCCAGCGATTTAAAAAAAGCAAATGACAATCATTTTGCTAAAAGTAAAAGATATAAGCTTCCTTTATATATATATTTCAAAAATTTTAGCCATAGATTGTTGTCCCTTTGGAATCTCTTAAAATCTAACTCGTTGATAGTCACAGGGAAACTTTTAGGGGCTAAATTTTGCCCATGGGCTAATTTTCCATGCTTTTTCCCAAAAACGATTCGCCATTCTAAAAATGATTCGCCCAAATTCTATAGGATAAAATTAGTTTACCTTAAAAATAGTGAAAATTTTATAGACTATATAAAATCCTTAGAAATTTGAATATTTTTACAAAACTATCGCCAAACATTGTATAGTTGGCATATTAAGGACTAGTAAGATTCACCAAGTTTCTACATTTAAAAATAATTTTCCATCTTTAAAATCATCCATGTTGATATGGTCATTCAAGAGGTTTCCTCAAGGGAAATAAAACGTATGTGCACCCTTTTCCAAGTAGTGTTTGATGATGATGAAAGGGTCACGCTAAAGGGATTCAAACTTTTGGCTCGTAAATTCTCACTCGTTACATTATAGGAAATGACTAGATCACCTTTGTGAAAGTTACAAAGGTGAATTTAATGTTTATAATTGACATTGAATTGTTTCTTCATGTCCTCGTTCTGTAATGCAACATGATTGTCTTCATCCATCTATTCCAAAGCTACTATCATTTGCTCTATGTCAATGGTGTCAGGGAGGAGTTCGATGGCTAAATGAAGTCATGGGATCTCTTGATAGGTAAGCCACCTCCACATTGTGTATGAGATGAAAAGGTCTGAACCTAGCAATGATTTTGAAAAATATTCTACAGGCCCACAAGGCTGAGAAAAACATGTGGTGCTAGTTAGTTTTATGTTTGTTGATTCTTCACTGCAACACGGTTTTAAGGAATTTATTGATAGCCTTGAATCAATCATTATCATATTGATAATATGTAGTGGAAAACCCATATGAAACAACTAAATGTGAAGTCAACTCTTATATGACTTCATTCTTGAAGTGTATATCATGGTCGAAGACCAACAATTTAGGGACATTGATGCAAGTGACAACGTGGTTAAAAAGGAAGAAGTGAACATGTTAGCCTTCTTGTTGAAGGTTAGCATGGATTTGGCCCACTTGGTAAAATAATCGATGGCCACAATGATGTATTTATGGGCACATGGTGGGTTGCATATTGTTAGATACCTAATCCTCTTGGAAGATGAAACCAAATGTCACTCCACATTGTGTTTATGAATGTTTCATCTTTATGAAAACTAATCAAGTGTGTAGTTACTTATTCCCTCTTCTCATCCATGGCCTATCAGTGGTATCAGAGTTGGTATCAGAGTTGGTTTTAAATCCATAATTCTCTCCTCCCTTGGGTGTTTCATTCCCCATGTGTAGAAAATCTCTCTATACGTTCGACTCCTAGATATATTTATTCCCTTTGAAGTCTACCATTACTTAGTTGTTCACGCCCCTATCCACTTGAATATTAATCATCTCAAAACATCTATACACGACCTGAATGGGTGAAATTTCATTCAAAAATGCAAGCTCCATCTCATTTGTTTCAAATTTCCCCATATTCCAGTATGAATTATGTGTTGCAGGTTCACATATCGCTTGGTGGAATCTCAATCTCTGATTCCCTCTGCCCATCATGTTTCACAACATCTCTAACAGTGTTAGTTTCCTCTTCAAAATAAACGATTTCCTTAGACTCCATTAACATTTCAATCTCTTCTCTCACCTCCAAAAACTTTGCATTGATCTATTCTACTTCCTTACTATAATCCAAATTGCGTGAGTCCAGGTTGAAATGTCTATTATCAATCTCAAATGGGGATCCCAAAGTACCTATTTCCGCACCCCAAGTTCAAATTCGTTTGTTGTTTTTTGAGAGTTTTGTTGAATAGAGATTTTGAGAATCATTTTGAAGTAATGGTTTCTTCATGTTTAGAAGAGCCTTTTCATGGATCGGGTGCACTTCAATCTTCATCTGTTTATCAAGAAATGTGATCTTGGTCCCTTACCATAATGTGACTTAACCTCTACATGGTACATGACAAGTTAGATAATTGTTAAGGATTTTGATGTGTTATCCACAATTAAATGCCTTTCCATATTTGTCTAGGGCCGCAGATACTCTCATTACCTTGAATCCTCCATTGGCGACAAAGAAAGAATAACCAATGAATACAATCAGGGCTCAACTATTGTCATTTTCTCAACTCCTTCTCTACACTTAGATGGATAGAGACACACATTTACTCCTCTATATTATAGGTGGAAATTTGAATCCACTGGCTAATCGATCCTTGCTTCTTCTACAACATTTCCCTTAAGGTCATTGTTCCTTAACCCAATTTGTGTCTTGATACAATTGGAATTTATATTTTCCAGAAAAATGCAAAGTATTTCTACCTTATCACCATTTATTCTCTCTAGGAGGTTGTTCAAATATTGAAATATATTGCAACCATCTTCTCCTATCATCTCGTCAATGGAGAATCTAGAGAGCTCATGAGAGATGACCAACATAGCGAAAGATAATTTTGACTCTTTAGTGGATAAAGTTGCAAAATGTGAGAAATATTTTGGAAAGAAGATAGCTTAGAACACTAGAGAGATCACGTTTCTTGCTCAGAAAGGGAAGAATCAATCACATGATTCTTCTAGAGGATAAGGTAGTAAAAGAGAACATGGAAGAAATAATTTTAGAGGCAGGGGGGTAGGCATAATCAAGTGATAGATCTGATCTGCAGTGTGCTTGTTGTGGAAATAATGGGTCACATGAAGAAAAGACATCCAGAACCCCATGGGAGAAGATAAAATACAAGTAGGATAAAAAATAATACAAAGGTAAAGCATCCGATTTGGTGAAAGATAGAGCACCTGAATTTGCTCATTACATTGTTGCCCATTGCAATATTGGAGTAACTAAAGATTTATTAAACACTTCATTCGCTTCTTGGAGAGATGCACTACTGCTTGACACATGTGCAACATGCCACATGACCTTCGGGAGAGACTTCTTTGAATATTTCAATTACAATGTAGATGGTATAATCTATTTTGCAGATAAATCAAGTCCCAAACCTTTAAGATTTGGCACTGTTAGGCTTAAATTGCCTAGAATTATATATTTTATTATGCATGATGTACTTTATCTTCTTGAGCTATGAAGGAAATTGATATATCTTGTGCACATTCAATGACAAGGTCACTCTATTCCTATCTTCGGTGGAAAATTTAAAATAAGGAAGGCTTCTCACAACATGGTTGTTATGATAAGAGTGGAGGATGGAAGATTACTAAATTTGAAAGGGACACATGCTCATGCACTGAATTTTGCATACTTCTCTCACCACAATGAAGGTACATTTCCATCTAGTGTCTTATGGTATGCTATATTTGGACACATTAATTATGACAACCTTCGTTTGTTGAAAAATAATTGTGTTTATGGTTTGCCTACTATTCCTAGAAAATTGAAGCAATGTGATGCTTGCATCCTTGGAAAACATAGAAAACAACTTTTCCATGATTCCACTTCCAGTGCATGTAGAAAACTTGGATTGATACATTCTAATTTATGTGGCCCCATGCCTATTCCATCTACTAATGGTACTAAATATATCATGACTTTTATTGATGACCACACCGGGATGTGTTGGGTGTACTTGTTGAAAGATAAATCATAGGCTTTTGAAACTTTAAAATATTTTCATGTATGGATCCAAAACAAAGATTGATGGGTGTTGTATATGCACTAAAAAGACACTTAAGAAACCTTAATTAAATTGTCAACCTTGGGTAAGTAAACTTAGAGTTGTAGCAAAATATATGCCAAAGGTAGAAGGCTGGTAGGAGTATAGTCTAACTAAGGAAGGCAACTATCTAAGGCTAATCTACTCAAGAAAAACTATCTAATGAGCAAACCCTACTAAGCAAAATGAAACTAGGTAACCTAAGTACTTTTGGGTCAAGGGTTGATGGATAGTTCCTAAGAAAGAAAATGAAAACTCTGTGTAAAGAAAACTAGTTTAACAATAAGAAAAAGAAAACTACTAAGCATAATAAGAAAATGACAAAAGCGAACTTCTTTAACTTGCCAAACTACATTCAATGAGCAACTACCCTATGAAAGAAAATAAATAAGCAAGTAAGCAAAAACACCTATCTAACCTATTAAAGCAAATAGACAAGTAAGAAAAGACACCTAACTAACCTACTAAAGCAAAAGACAAGTAAGCAAAGGCACCTAACTATCCTACGAAAGAAAAAGAGAAGTAAGAAAAGGCAACTAACTACTGCAAGCAAAACTTCTCATTGAACAACTATCTAGCCTAAGAGGCAAGTGAACTAAATGCCTAATGCAAAAGTATTTCTAATGCATGAAAGGAAATTTAAATGCTCAATGCAATGCATGAAAGGAAATCTAGTCTATTGAGAGCAAGAAATACTAACAACTAATTCTTGAGCTAACTGCTATCTAATATATCAAAGAAAAGTCTATCTATCCTACAAAAACAAATAAGACTATTTCCTAAGCTAAGAAAGCAAGCAACTATATCTATGAAAACAAGAAAACTATTCTTTTAACTTATGACAATTCAAATATAATGTTGGTGGTTGTGTGAATGCCTTCAGTTGTGATGGAAAATATTTCGTTGAAACTTGACAACAAAGGACAATTCCAATGGTATAAGCTTACCACTAATCTCGATGGAAAAATGAAAGGTGTGGAGTAAACAATCCAATGAGAACTTAGCCATGATAAAAGTAATGTTAAATACCCTGCATATTCATGTATAACCATCAACAACATAACATGATCATCATTATTTAACTAAGAAATTTAATTGCATTTTAATCTATGAAAAGATATTGCGTAAAAGAAAACTATGCTATGTCTACTCTAATCATTCAAACTACAATAAAGAAATGACTAAAAACATAAATTAAAAACTGATATTAAAAAGTAAATTAACAATCTATATTAACCAACAACTAATTAAATGAAATCTTTGTAAAACTAAGATAAGCAAACTATAAAAACTGGAAGTAAATCTACCCATCCATCAATCCTTGTCAAAGAAAACCCAAATTAAAGCTATGTTATGTTCTAATTAAAAATATGTTCTAAACGGGGTTAGTATAAAGAGAGAGAGACTTTCTAATTGCACACAGGGTTAGTATAGAGACTTGCAAGCCTGTTCCTAATCTACCATATCAATACATGCTAACACATATCATCATCTAACCTGTAAAAGAAAAGCAAGACAATTAAGCTACAACAAATTAGTTAACACAATAAAAATACACATGTACAGAAAATAAAAGAGAGAAATTAAATTAAGAAATGCATAAACAAACATGAAGACAATTACCAAACTACTGGCGCCCCCCCCAACAAGTTGTGGTCACTCTCTAAAAGAACACCACGAACTCAGTAGGCCAAATTCACCATAAAAATCCAAAAACACAGCTTTGGCATAATTTTGGCAATGTAAAAACTCAAAAACAGAGAAAAATGAGTTTGTCTCCAATACAATGGTTCTTCTACATGCTTAACAATCTACTGACCATCCTATAAGTATTTATAAGCTTACAACCCAAGTGGTCGGCCACAAGAGGGTCGAACCACTTCTAATTTCGGAAAAATACAATAAATGATGCCCTAACAGATAAAATAGAGACAACCAATAATCGCCTTCTTTAGACAACTGAAACTGAGTTGTCTAGAGCTTAGTAGCTGGAGGGATAAGGACAAACAAAACCCATGTTCTTGATTCGCCCAACACTGGCCACCAATGCCATAACTGCCAACTCGCCTTCCATTTCTGTGCAATACAGAGTGCTGGAACGAGTGCCAGATCGAGTGCCGGAAAGAGTGCCAGATCAAGTGCTAGATCAAGTGCCAGAACTAGAAACATAGTGCGTTTTTTCCCTGTAACACCAAAAAAATGTGAATCAGCTCTTGGAAACCATAAAACATGATGAATTATACTTGATTCAATCATTAAACATGAATTACATGTACCTTATGGTGATCATACCATTTTATCATGAAATTCTTCAAAAAGCTCCTTTAAAGGATGAAAAACGCATATGTACATGTGGCAAAAATGTATAATAACTGTCATGAAAGTGATCATATCTCGGGTCCAACATTACCCCCACACTTATGATTTTGCAGGTCCCACTACAAAAAAGAAGAAGTTACCCCTCATGACTAGGCTTTTTGAGGAGGATCAGCTTTGGAAGCCTCTCCTTCTTGTTGTGTAGGCTTATCCTTGTGCCTCTTGGGTTGTTTTAATTGTGCTCTGAGGCTGCGGTTAGATTTAGTTATCTCATCGACCAATCGTTGAAGAGAGTTAACTTTTGTTTGAAGGACTGTATTGTCATGATGAAGGTGTGTATCTATTGTCTTCCTTTCCTCCAATTGTTGGAGAAGTTGATGGTTTTCCTTTTGTATCTCTTCTATGGTTGGGACATAATCGATGATCTTCGAGGAAGGCTTAGATCCTTTGAGGGATGTGGACAATCTATCAGTTTTAATATTTAAAATAGGCATGGGTGAAGTAGGAGTAATGGGAGATCGGTAAGGTGAGGTAGGTTTTGATTTTGTTTTCCTTAGTGGTTCTAATACATCTGCATAGACTTCCCTAAGTTTCTTATGAGGGCTCTCAAGGTCGGAGGATACTTGGATAAGATCCAAAGCAGGTGGAGGTTTTGCATAAGGTTTGATTCTTGTGTTCCAGGTACTCTTCTGAAAGGGTCCTTTACCAAATCGATTGGCTCCCCTATTGTTTGTAGGAATGATGGGAAAGTCTTGCTGCACTGCTTCTTGAAGATTTTTAGGTGTAGGATCAAGAGAGAGTGAAGACATTGGGGGGTCAACAATGGGCTTCTTTTGGTCTTTGCTCTTGGTATTTTTACCCGATGAAGAAGTAGGGATATCAACAAGATTTTGGTATTGTTCCGGCAAAGAGAGGGTTTGTGCAAGGGAGTTTGGGGTTCTTGGAGAGCGAGGCTTGGATGGAGAGATATTTTTTAGACTAAGTGGATTTTTACCGGTCTTAACTGTCAAGTGAGGGTTTGCAAATTGGTAGATAAAGGCATCCCAATTTTGCCCCTGTTTCTCTAACTCGACTAGAACTAAGAGCTTGATCAATCCATGGTGGAAGAGACTATTGTGGGGATTAGTCACATTTTTCCTCACTTGAGAGGACATCTTGTCCAAGCTTTTGAGAAAATAAAAGGGGAAGTTTAAGGGTTTGTTGAACAGAAAATGAGCCAACAATCTAAAATGACAAGCTTTTAAAGTAGAGTATCTACCTTCACATGTAATTAACCTTGTGATGACAATGAGGGGATTGAACAATTCTACCTTTATCCACTCCTTAACATACCCTTTTTCTCCTGAAATTCTCTCGAATTAGGGCTTAAACACCTTGTTGTAACTTGAGCACAACAATTGGTGGTTTTTGAACCATCTATCTCCCATTCTTGGGAGCTTTTTTGCAGTAGCAATGGACTCTTCTGTGACTTCAAAGGTGAGAGAACCTACATGTGTTGTCTTACCATCGAACCCAACTGCAAATTTCATAGAGAGGCCGTCATCGTGGCCCTGCAAGCTAGACAAAAATGGCCGTCATCGTGGCCCTGCAAGCTAGTACAAAAATGGCACTGTGCAAAGTTGGGAATGGAAAACAAGTCTGCATAGGAGGAGGGTTCATATCTCCTGGGGATTATGACAGAGGAAAATTTAACCAAGAAAGGGCGTGAACAGACCAAGAGATGGCACAAATTGGGCACAGTTTGAGTGCGATTTGAATAGGGGATGAATTGGCAGAGGTTGGGTGTGATTCCTTAATGCAGGGCAGAGAAAATGGCAAGGGAAAGTGAGATAATAGAGTGCCCAACCTGATTTTGGATGCTCTTATGGTGGAGTACGTTGCCCACATGTGCGTGCGAGATGCCATGTGTGGGAAATTTGAATTCGAAGGCTCGATTTTTGGGCAAGTGCATATTTAGATCAATGTCCAAGTCTTTGACTTGGACATTTGATCATAACCATATGAAGCATCTTTTAATCAATGCCTGCAACCAATATAATTAAATGGAATTGAATTTTGGTTACCTGGAATCTAGGACAGTTACTGGTATTCAATTCACATGGCACCTCATTCAACACCTCATATGACACTTCATACGGTACCTCATACGGTACTTCATCCGATACCTCATACGGTACTTCATCTGATACCTCTATGTTAAGTGCATTTTCACCTCTTATAATGGATAACCTACAAATTTAAAGTGTTTTTGACAATCACAGTAGTTAATGAGGAGAGGCAAGATGCTCCTTGCTTACACAATCTTCTTGCATATGACATATAATGTCAAAAACCTATAATGAACAAGTTATATCAAGCATAAAATGTATTGTCAAACCTACAATATGCAACTTGTAATGAACGATAAACTGATAAAGAGTGGTCTGTTAAGTATGTGTTCAATAATTTATAGCACACATGAGTTTAAGCATTTCAAAAAATAACATGACTATCACTGGAATAACCTGTACCATAAAAATAATACAAAACATCTTGCAAAGATCTACTTCTCTAGAAAATGATCAATTGTCAGCTCATGAACCCCTCCCCCACACCTAAGTATTGTGACACCTCACAATCAAAAGTATAGGAAACTAGTCAGTATCCTCCAATAGCTGAAGATTGATAGTATGTCAAGTGTAAAGATACAATTTCACAGCTTGATCTGACAAGACAATTAGAAGATGGCCCCACCTATAGGATAAGAGATCCTATATATAGATAAGAAGAGGTAGGCAAGAGAGTTTCAAGATAGTCTTAGAGTTATTTCCCAATGGAAAGTTGATGAGATTCATTAACCTTAGCTTAACCACACATACTCCATGTCAACTTTGTCTGCAAGTAATGTTGTACATTAGGACAAGTTTAAATTTATTATTTATTTTTGTCAGATTATCATCCTCGCTAGGTAGAATGCCCCACTACAAGCAAGCCTATTCAGTACTCCGATAGGTTTACCTAGTCATACCACAGGCCAGTACCCATTTCTAGCAGACATGTTCAATATCCTAGTGGGTTAGCCTCTTAAACCCTTAGAGACTGGCCCTCCATCCTTTAAGATTTTAGTATAAGATTGCTTATGCAAGAAGATGGGGAAACAACTCTAAAACAACTTTTCTTTATTTTTCTTTTTAATTGGGATGGTATTTATGTTAGAGGATGACTTTCCGTTATATTACTTAGCGATTATCCCAATGTAAGGGGTACTTAAGAGGACATGGCCTACCTAAAGATATGATATAATCAAGCTATTTAATGTGTAGTGGATGGTACCATTGAGAAAGAACATAAAGGTATCTCTAGGCTCAACTTACTTTCTTCCTTTGTAGTTATTGTGATGTTTCCATGACTAACCACTAATTAGACTTCCTTGTTACTCTTTGATAAAGACACTTGACTCACTTACTTAGGTTTCTTGGAAAAACTGTACGAGAGACCTCTAGGTTTGATAGTTATGGTATCACTTCCTTATATAGTGGTGAAGAGTTTCAAGAGCAACTGCTTTAGAATGCCTTAAAAAATGAGAATGTTTGCAAAAATACAACTAACTACAGTAAGTCAATATTTATTTGATTCTTTAATAGACACAAAATTCAAGTATAACAATGTTTTGAAGAAAGAATCCTTGAAAATGTGTACTCCTGGTGAAATAAATACTTATAGAAATATCTAGAATTGCCTTATTAACAAAATGCAAAAACTATTTACATATATATAGTAGGAAACTCAAAAAAGTTTTCAAGAACAAGGGGGGAATTACCCATCTACCAGGGCCAATGCCTTGTCAGCTGTCATGACATGTAGAAAATCTTCTTTGGAAATGGGCTTATGATAAAATTTAAGTCGGTGTCCATTTACCACAAAGGAGACTTGTCCATCATCAATTGTTTTAATTTTTACAGCTCCATTGTCATATACAGTGTCCACCTCGTAAGGGCCCAAGCACCGGGTGGTGAGCTTGCCTTTGAAGGTTTTGAATCGAGAATCAAACAACAGGGCCCAATCACCAGGCTGGAAGTGCTTCTTCTTAATAAACTTGTCATGCCACTTTCTCCTCTGGTTTTGGACTAATATCGTCCGTTGGATGGCATTTTTCCTGATTTCATCCAAATCATTTAGTTGTAGGGATCATTTCTTTTGAGCCTCATCCAGGTTCAATCCTAACTCTATGGAAATACAAAAGGTCCTTACTTGGAATTCTATAGGTAAAAGTACTTGTTTCCTATACACTAGCTCATAAGGGGTATGCCCAGTGGTATTCCTCCAGGTAGTCCGGTATACCCACAAAGCCTCTAGGAGCCTATCAGCCCAATCTCGGTGATGTAACTGAATGGTCTTGGTCAAGATGGTTTCTAGAAGTTTGTTTGTGGATTCTACTTGACCATTGGCTTGCGGGTGGTATGGAGAATATTTATGATGTTTAATCCCATATTTCTCTATTAGCTCTTTCATCATCTTGGAAGTAAATTGAGTGCCTTGGTCGGTAACAATTTCACGAGGGACACCGAAGTGGGTAAATATGTCTTCATAGATAAATTCGACAACATACTTCTCTGTGGCCCTGAATAGGGATTTTTCCTCTACCCATTTGGTGACATAGTCCGTAGAAATCAAAATATAGTTCTTCCTATGGGACATGGGTGAAATTGGTCCTACAAAGTCGAGGGCCCATTTTTTGAAAGGTTCTATCATAACTTGGGCCTGCAAAGACATTTCTTCAGATGACATAGTTCTTCCTATCCTTTGGCAACTATCACAACTTCTCACATACTTGGTAGCATCTTTGAAAATGCTGGGCCAATAGTAACCTGAATGTAATACCTTATATGCTATGCGTTTGTCAGAGAAATGGCCACCACATGGGCCATCATGACAACTTCATAGTATATCAGGTACCTTGCCCTCTCAGACACATCTACGAATAAGCAAATCAGGATCTGTGCGAAAAATATCATGACCAACCCAATAATTATTAGCACTTTGTGTAATAATTTTTTGCTTTTGATGAGGTGACAAATGAGACGGTAACTTCCTAGTGGCCAGATAGTTTTCCATATCCGCAAACCATGGAGTATTGATAGAAAGGGCAAAGAGGTTCTCATCTGGGAAACTATCATCTACAGGGATATCATCATCCTCATATTTTATTCGGGAAAGAAAGTCATCTACTACATTATCTTTCCCAGGTCGGTCAAGCACAATAATATTAAATTCTTGCAATAACAAGAGCCACCTAGTCACTCGGCCATTAGTGATAGGTTTGTTCATGAGGAACCTAATGACATAATGATCGATGTGTACAAATACTTCATAACTTGTAATGTAATGACGAAACTTGTTAATAGCATGAACAACTTCCAAGAAGTCTTTCTCGGTGACTGTGTAGTTTAACTTGGCAGGGGACAAGTTCTTGCTTACAAAATAAATGGCATAGGACTGCTGGTCCTCTTTCTTCCCTAATACCCCTCCTATTGTGGTGTCGGAGGCATCAGTGGATATATGAAATGGGAGAGTCCAATTGGGCCCTCTAAGAACTGGTGCCACATACAACTTATCTTTCAGGGTTTCGAAGGTAGTTTGACACTGCCCAGTCCAAACAAAATCAACATCTTTTTGTCAATAATCCAAACACAGGTGCAACAATCTTTGTAAAATTTTCAATAAACCGCTGGTAATATCCAGCATGTCTAAGAAAGATTCTCACCTCTTTCTGAGTCTTGGGGGGTGGAAGTCTAATAATGACCTCAATCTTTGCAGGATCAACTTTTATTCCTTCAAATGAAACATGATGTCCTAGAACCACTCCTTCAGTTAACAACATTTTGCATTTTTCATGACTTAGGGATAGGTTCATTTTCTGGCATCTGATGAGGACTTTTTCTAAGTTGTCTAAGGCTTCTTGGTAAGTGTTTCCATAGACCGTGAATTCATCCATGTAGACCTCCACACAATCATGAATACGATCGACAAATATCCCTAATACTGCTCGTTGAAATGTGGCAGGAGCATTACACAATCCAAATGGTAAGACCCTATAGGCATAGGTGCCCCAAGGACAGGTAAAGGTAGTCTTGTCCTGGTCCTCAGGTGCTATAAGAATCTGATTGTACCTACTTTACCCATCTAGAAAGGAGAAATACTTCTTTCCAGACAAGGTATCTAGAACTTGGTCAATGAAAGGGAGAGGAAAGTAGTCTTTTAGAGTGGCCTTGTTGAGTTCCCAGAAATCAACACAAATTCTCCATTTCCCGGTTACTTTCTTTAGAACCACTACAAGTGGGGATACCCACTTACTATTGGAGATGGGATAGATAAATCCAACATTTAGCAACTTTTGAATCTCCTCCTTGACTATGTCTTTGAGTGCTGGGTTCATCCTTCTCTAGGGTTGCCTAATAGGTGTCACTTCCCCCTGGGTATATATGTGATGTATGCATGTGTCAGGGTGTATACCTTTCATGTCACTGTATTCCCAGGCAAATGCTCCTGGTTGTTCTTTAAGGATATCTACTAACTGTTTCTGTTGGTTTGTATCTAGCCCAAAGTTTATATGTAAACATTTCCATGGACTAATCTCGTAGCACATAGTATAAGACATGGCATACCCATCTATTTCGAAAATAAAAGATGTCAAAGACAAAATGGATGGGTCTAATTGTTCTTGAAATTCTTCCCCAAACATGTAGTCAAATTGGGGAAAAGACTCTGGAAAATCCACACATGTGATAGCGGAAACGAACTGGTTTAGCACATTTTCTGGTGCATGTTCCTAAAGTTCCCTTGCATGGTCACTAGGCAATACGGGTTCTTCCCAGTCTTCATTCACGTATGGAGATTCAAGCCACCATATATTCTCCATAATAGGTTGAGCTGGAGGGTAAATGGTGAGCTTCTGGATAGAGAGACCATTTGAGATGGTCATTTCTCCTTCTCTACAGCCAATAAATGCATTGGCTGTGGCTATCCAAGGTCTTCCCAAAATAACGGGATGGCCTATGGCAGGATCCTTTAAATGAATGACAATAAAATATATGGGGTACTCCCATGAGGCTAAATTAACCATGATATCATCTAAAATCCCTTCGGGTATAACCCTAGTCTTTTTTGTTAATTCCAAAATGGTTGGGGTAGGCTGAACAAGAGGTTGTAACTGTAATTGTTCCAAGGTAGTAGCAGTCATAACATTGATGGCTGCCCCTAGATCTATGAGAGTGTTTCCAATGGAGACCTCATTAATGGTTATGGTCACTACTGGGTTTCCTGGATTCCCATATTTTGCTAGCTTTGGCTGCTCTGATATGTACTCAGAGAGTCCTCCTAGCAAGTGTACTGTAGGAGGGTCCTTTTGCTTCCTACCTAGCTTCTTAATACATAATTCTTTGACTACCTTACCATAGATTGGAATGTCTTCAATAGCTTGAAGTAGGGGAATATTGACACAAATATTTTTCAATTCATTCAAAATGTCAAATTCCTGTCGGGTGATAGGTTTCTCGATTACCAATCGGTCTAGATAAGGAGGGACCTTTGTAATTTGTGAAGGTTCATTTTGGGGAAGCTTGGGTTCTTGATTCTTAAGGATAATAAGATATTCCCAACTAGTGTCATCCGTGGGTTGTTTGGTGATTTCTTCTTCTTCTTCTTCCTAGATGACTATTGAGGGTCTTTGCCTCTCCAAAACGTTTCTTGATCTTAGTTGAATTTCCTGTAACAGAACATGAGTAATAACATATGTCGGGAAGGCCTACATCTCAACATTGTTAAGAGGTTGAGGGGGCTTATTATTAGGATTCGACACTGTCTGTGCCGGTAATAGTGTCGGTTTCGGGGAGCTTTCATTTTGAAATTGTAGCGGTTGTTGTTGTGGGATAGGAGGTAAAGGTGGTGGAACAAAACCTAGCAAAAGTTGCAGAGTGTTCGATAAGGATGGTTGTACATAGGGATAGGTGGAGCTTGAGGGTTTCCTTGGTTGTGTCCTCCCCTCCATCCTTGAATCCAAGGATGTTGGTACTGATTAGGCCAGTTTTTCCAACTTGGTGAGTTCCACTGTTGTTGTTGATAATAGGGTGGAACTTGAGACTGTAGATCCAGGTATGTGGGTTGATTCCTAGGCTGCCATGGTCTTCTAGGTGCATAAGAAGACTCCCCTGGATCCCCACTCCTATAGACGACTAATAAACTGGGAAATGATGGACATTTTTTAGTCACATGGTCTTCTGTACAGAAGCCACAAACTGAAATTTTATCTAATGGGCACTCCCTTGAGGAATGCTTCCTCCTACATCTTGGGCAATATATGCTCATTGCTGCATTTTCCTCCTCCTGTTTCTTTTTGAGTTTAAGGGTATCCAATTGGGAACCTATTGTGATTAAGATGTCATTCTTAAAGTTTTCTAAAAGGTTCCCTATCTCTTCTCTCGTGATACCACCTGAACTAACTGGTTTTAAGCTTCTATTGTAAGGGTCCCAAACATTCTTCCCTGTTTTGGCTCTACTCCTTGAGTAATTTTTACACATTTAACATATTTCAGAAAATGGTTTATGAGAGATTTCACTTGATTCCATCAGGTTAAGCATCTCTAAATATTCTTTTGAAATTCCCTTAAGGAAAAGATCCCTAATTGAATCCTCTAGGAGGTCATGGTATTTTGACTTCTGGGAGATATAACCAAATCTTTCCATATAATCTTCGAGGGTCTCGTCTTCTAATTGTTGGATTTTAAAAATGTCATTATGAGACTCTTTGGTCTTGCAGTAGTCTTGGTACTTCTTGAGAAATATGTCTTTCATGGCTTCCCAAGACCTAATACTGGATTCTCCCAACCCCATGAACCATCTTAGTGTAGAGTCTTTTTTGGTGGCAGGAAAGAGTTTTAGTTTCTTGGCATCTTGTATGTAGCTGTAACTCCTACACAATATGTCAAATTTAAATAGGAAGGTGTCTGGATATTCACTGTTTTTACCATAAAAGGTAGGCAGTGCTGAGAGAGGAATATTCTTCATGTTGACATTCAGAGTGGTGTCTAAAATCGAAAACCCGAACGTAGTTTCGGTTTGGTTTCCAGTTTCTTCTTCCTATCCGTGTCTTACATTGTTATGGTCCTCCTGATCATCCATATTGGCTTGATTTCCAAAAATAGATTACCTAGGTGGTTTTATCTTTGAAGAAAATAAGGTTTCCCTTTGATGGAAAGGTCTTCCTATGGATTGGATGTCTAGCACTCTACTCGAGCTGGTTGATACTTTTGGTGCCAAAGTTTCTGTGTCAATTTGAGAGATGATTACATTGGCTGAATTGCCAAACAAAAGATTCACCTGTTCAGGGTCTATGATGTCCTTAAAATTAGGGTCCCCTGGTGGTGGTGTAAAAGAAAAGGTCGTATTGTTTGGTTCTGTGGAAGACTCAAGTGGTCTTGCCTCCTATCCTAATATGATTGATGCTTCAGTTTCTCGTTCTAGAGTGCTCCTTGTGTTAGTCCCTTCAGAGACTATTTTAGCTCTTTGAGTCGAGCTAGCTTCTATTTTTCGGTATCGGTCTGTGGATTTTATAAGTAGAACGTTCCTTCCCCCCAAAGATATCGGAAGGAACCTTGGTTGAAAGGTCTGATTTTGATTTAATGTATCTACCTTGTGGGTCTCTAGGCCTACTCATGAAAGAAAGCAAAAACAAAAAGAAAAAGCTACCATTTGATTCCTAGGTCTATTCATGAAAAATAAAAACAAAAAGAAAAACTACCATTGGGTTTTGGGGAACCTTCTATAGCATATGCGAAGGTTCTTACCTCTTGTCTTAAAGTTCCCCCACCACCAAACTAATGCTAAGGTCTAGAAATGGTCTAATTCCTAATTACTTCTTACCTTGAGACAACTCCCCGGAAATGATGCCAAAAATGATGGGTGTTGTATATGCACTAAAAAGACACTTAAACACCCTTAATTAAATTGTCAACCCTGGGTAAGTAAACTTAGAGTTGTAGCAAAATATATGCCAAAGGTAGAAGGCTGGTAGGCGTATAGTCTAACTAAGGAAGGAAACTATCTAAGGCTAATCTACTCAAGAAAAACTATCTAATGAGCAAATACTACTAAGCAAAATGAAACTAGGTAACCTAAGTACTTTTGGGTCAAGGGTCGATGGATAGTTCCTAAGAAAGCAAATGAAAACTCTGTGTAAAGGAAACTAGTTTAACAATAAGCAAAAGAAAACTACTAAGCATAATAAGCAAATCACAAAATCAGACTTCTTTAACTTGCCAACCTACATTCAATGAGAAACTACCCTATGAAAGCAAATAAATAAGCAAGTAAGCAAAAACACCTATCTAACCTATTAAAGCAAATAGACAAGTAAGAAAAGACACATAACTGACCTACTAAGGAAAAAGACAAGTAAGTGTTGGGCCCAAGATATGATCATCTTCATGACGTTATTATACACTTTTTTCCATATGTATATATGCATTTTTTTTTTATCTTTCAAAGGAGCTTTTTGAAGAATTTTATGGTAAAATGATACAATTGGCATGAGGTACATATAATTCATGTTTTGTTATTCAATCAAGTTTAATTTATCATATTTTATGGTTTCCAAGAGATAATTCATGCTTTTCTGCTGTTACAGGGCAAAACACACCATGTTTCTTGGTCTGACACTCATTCCGACACTTGATCCAACACTCATTCCGGTACTTGATCTGACACTCGTTCTGGCACCCAGTATTGCACAAAAACGCAAGTCAAGTTGGCAGTTATGGTATTGGCGGCCAGTGGTGGACAAATCGAGCACATGGGTTTTGTTTTTCATTGCCCCCTCCAGCTACTAAGCTCAAGACAACTCGATTTCAGTTGTCCAAAGAGGGCGATCATTGGGTTCGTTCGTTTTGTTAGTTATGGATGCATTTAATGTAATTTTCCGAATTTAGAGGTGGTTCGACCCTCCTGTGGTCAACCACCTGGGTTGTAAGCTTATAAATACCAATAGGATGCTCATTAGATTGTTAACCAAGTAGCATAAGCATTAGAATTGCCAGAAAAATGATTTTTCTCTGTTTCTAGTTTTACATTGCCAGAATAGTGCCAAAACTGCGTTTTTGGATTTTTATGGTAAATTTGGCCTGCTGAGGTCGTGGTGTGATTTTAGAGAGTGACCATGACTTTCTGGGGGGCTCACCAGCACTCTGGTAACTGTCTTCATGTTTATTTTTCATTTCCTAATTTAAATTGCTCTCTTTTTATTTTCTGTACATGTATATTTTTATTGTGCTAATTAGTTTGTTGTAGCTTACTGTTTTACTTCTCTTTTGTAGGTTAGATGATGATATGTGTTAGTATGTGTTGATTTTGTAGATTAGAAAAGGCTTGCAAGTCTCCATACTAACCCCAAGTCTCCATACTAACCCCAAGTCTCTTTACTAAATTCCGTGTGCAATTAAAAAGTCTCTCTCTCTCTCTCTCTCTAACTATATTAACCCCACATGTAGTTAGATGATAAATTGTGCTTTCTTTTATATTTTTACAGTCAAGCTTATAACATATTTTTAATTAGAACAAAGCATAGTTTTAATCTGAGTTACTTTTGACAAAGATTTATGGATGGATAGATTTGCTTCCAGTTTTGGAATCATAGCTTGCTTACTTCAATTTTAGATAGATTTCACTTACTTAGTTATTGGTTAAATGTAATTGTCAATTCACTTTTTAATATCATGTATTTAATTTATGTTTTTAGTCATTTTCTTATCATAGCTTGAATGATTAAACTAGACATAGTATAGTTTCCTTTCATGCAATTTCCTTTCATAGATTAAGATGCAATTGAATTTCTTAATTAGATAATGATGATCTCATCATGATGTTGATGGTTTATACATGAATATGTAGGGTATTTAACATTACTTTTATCATGGTTAAGTTTTCATTGGATTGTTTACTTCACACCTTTCATTTTGCCATTGAAATTAGTATTGAGCTTATACCATTAGAATTGTCCTTTGTGGTTAAGTGTCATCGAGATATCATCCGTCACCACCGAAGGCATTCACACAACCACCAACATTACGTTTGAGTGTTTCATAGGTTAAAGTTAGTTTCTTGATTTCATAAGTTAGAAGAGATAGTTTCTTGTTTTCATAAGTTTAGTTGTTAGTCTTTCTTGCTTTCAATAGACTAGATTTCCCTTCATGCATTGCAGTGAGCATTTAAATTTCCTTTCACACAAGAGAAATAGTTTTTCATTAGGCATTTAGTTCACTTGCCTCTTAGGCTAGGTAGTTGTTCAATGAGAAGTCTTTGCTTACTTGTCTTTTTCTTTATGCTTTTGCTTGCTTGTCTATTTGCTTTAATAGGGTAGTTAGGTGTTTTTACTTGCTTTTCTATTTGCTTTAATAGGTTAGCTAGGTGTTTTTGCTTGCTTTTCTATTTTCTTTAATAGGTTAGATAGGTTCTTTTGCTTACTTGCCTATTTATTTTCTTTCATAGGGTAGTTGCTCATTGAATATAGGTTGGAAAGTTAAAGGTAGTTTGCTTTCATAATTTTCTTAGTATGCTTAGTAGTTTACCTTTGCTTACTGTCATGAACTAGTTTGATTTACATAGAGTTTTAATTCGCTTTCTTAGGAACTATCCATCAGTCCTTGGCCCAAAAGTACTCAGGTTACCTAGTTTCAATTTGCTTAGTAGGGTTTGTTCATTAGATAGGTTTGCTGGAGTAGATTAGCCCTAGATAGTTGCTTTCCTTAGTTAGTCTACACTCCTACCAACCTTTTTACATTTGGCATATATTTTGCTACAACTCTAAGTTTACTTACCCCGGGTTGACAATTTAATTGAGGGTAGTTTAGTGTTTTTTTAGTACATATAAAACACAAAACATTTTGGCGCGGTTGCCGAGGAGTTGTCTTAAGGTAAGAAGTAATTAGGAATTAGATCATCCTTAGACATTAGCATTAGTTTGGTGGTGGGGTAACTTTAAGATGAAAGGTAAGAACCTGCGCATCTACTATAGCAGGTTCCCCCAAACCCAATAGTAGTTTTTATTTTTCTTTGCTTTCATGAATAGACCTAGGGATCAAATGGTAGCTTTTTATTTTTGTTTTTTCTTTCTTTCATGAATAGGCCTAGAGACCCACAAGGTAGATACATTAAATCAAAATCATACCTTTCAACGAAGGTTCCTTCCAGTCTCTTTGGGGGAAGGAACATTTAGCTTATAAAATCCACAGACCAATACTGAAAAATAGGAGCTATCTCGACCCAAAGAGCTAAAATAGTCTCTGAAGGGACTAACACAGGGAGAACTATAGAACAAGAAATTGAAGCATCAATCATATTAGGATAGGAGACAAGACCACTCGAGTCTTCCACAGAACCAAACAATACAACCTTTGATTTTACACCACCACCAGGGGAATCTAATTTTAAAGACATCATAGACCCTAAACAGGTGAATCTTTTGTTTGGTAGCTCAACCAATGTAATTATCTCTCAAATTGACACAAAAACTCTGGCACCGATAATCTCAACCTACTCGAGTAGAGTCCCAGACATCCAATCAGTAGGAAGACCTTTTCATCAAAGGGAAACCTTGTTCTCTTCAAAGATAAAACCACTTAGGTAATCTCTTTTTGGAAACCAAGAAAATATGGGTGATCAGGAGGACCATAACAATGTTAGACATGGAGAGGAAGAAGAAACTGGAAACCAAACCAAAACTACCTTCGGGTTTCCGATTTTAGACACCACTCCAAATGCCAACATGAAGAATATTCCTCTCTCAGCATTGCCTACCTTTTATGGTAAAAACAGTGAATATCCAGACACCTTCCTATTTGAATTTGACATCTTGTACAGGATCTACAACTATGTGCAAGATGCCCAGAAATTAAAACTCTTTCCTGCCACCCTCAAAGACTCTGCACTAAGATGGTTCATGGGGTTGGGAGAATCCAGTATTAGGTCTTGGGAAGCCATGAAAGACATATTTCTCAAGAAGTACAAAGACTAATACAAGACCAAAGAGTCTTGTAATGACATCTTTAAAGTCCAACAGTTAGAAGACAAGACCCTTGAATACTATATAGAAAGATTTGGTTATATCTCCCATAAGTCAAAATACCATGACCTCCCAGAGGATGTAGTTAGGGCTCTTTTCCTTAAAGGAATTTCAGAAGAATATCTAAAGGTGTTATCCAAAAATTTGGTCATTGTGATGATGTCATGATGATATCATGATGATGGAAAATCAAGCTCTTTACCAAGAATAATTTCCTGGGAAAAGTTACAGTTGTCTTCTTCCAGAACTCACATTTTGAAACATGTTCGCAGGCTACTTATATATTCTCCTGCGAGAATGCCTGATTCTTGCAGGCTACCTTAAGCTGGGGTGTGAAATTCTCGCACTGTACTCATGGTTAGGGTGTGAACATGCTCTTAAAGGGGAAAAAGATAAAGATCTCGAACCTTCTAGAAGGGAATCTTCTAGAAGGGTGAGTTGGCTTTCGAGTGGTTATTCAAGTACTGTCATTCCAGATATCTTGGGATCATTCCCTATCCAAGTAACTAATCTATCTCTTCCTATATTTTGAGGAGATTGCTCATGGAAAGGGTTAAGTGAAGCAAGCAGAAAATTAGCAAGAGATTGATTAGAGAATCAGTGCAAGACTGTATGGAGGACTGATGCTACAACAGCTAGAGACAACATCAAGGTCATCACAAGTAGTTGATTTTCTTCATGCATGAGCAAGTGTGTGTGTCAGAGCTAAAAGCCATCGAAAGACCTATGACATCAAGGCTCAGGTTGTAAGTTTCACTTTCAATTAATTTAATACAACAATATGTCCCTTTCCCATAAAGATGATGTCACTTTATTACATAATTCCTTGATCATATGTATAGACTAGTCATTGAATATCTTAA
>ML780001.1:396697-413787 GCA_009831015.1 Picea engelmannii
CAAGGCTCAGGTTGTAAGTTTCACTTTCAATTAATTTAATACAACAATATGTCCCTTTCCCATAAAGATGATGTCACTTTATTACATAATTCCTTGATCATATGTATAGACTAGTCATTGAATATCTTAATCTGCCTTTACTTTGATTGGCTCGTTTTGTTGTGATCTGGACGGGATGAGAGCATTGGAGAAAATCTTGGAACAACAGAGATCTAAGGAGAGCGTTCATAAGGTATGTCCATAACCCTTATCTCTTAGTTCATTCAATAGGCTAGATCTAGGGAAAGTGTATTATTCTGTCCTGTTTTGTTCTAGATCCAGGTGGATCTAGGGAGATCGGTTAGTGTCCGCACCTACGGATTTATCCTATAACAAAAGGTGCTTAACCTAATGGCATCAGGTGACATCTCTCATAAACCATTTGCTGAAATATGTGTAATCTGTAAAAACTACTCAAGGAGTAAAGCCAAAATAGGAAAGAATGTTCGGGACCCTTATAATAGAAGCTTAACACTAGTGAGTTAAGGTGGTATTACGAGAGTAGAGATAGGGAAACTTTTAGAAAACTTCAAGACAGACATCCTAAACACAATAGGTTCCCAGTTGGATACCCTCAAACTCAAAAAGAAACAGGAGGAGGAAAATGCAACAATGAGCATATATTGCCCAAGATGTAGGAGGAAGCATTCCTCAAGGGAGTGCCCATTAGATAAAATTTCAGTTTGTGGCTTCTGTATAGAATACCATGTGACTGAAAAATGTCCATCATTGCCTGGTTTATTAGCCATATATAGGAGTGGAGATCCTGGGGAGTCTTCTTATGCACCTAGGAGGCCATGGAAGCCTAAGAATCAACCCACATACCCGGATCTACAGTTCCAAGTTCCACCCTATTATCAACAACAATAGTGGAATTCACCAGGTTGGAAAAAATGGTCCACTCAGTACCAACATCCTTGGATTCAAGGATGGAGGGGAGGACACAACCAAGGAAATCTGCAAGCTCCACCTATCCCTATGTACAACCATCCTTATCCTTAGTTCTCATCAAACACTCTGCAGCTTCTACCAGGTTTTGTTCCACCAACTTTACCTCCTATCCCACAACAAAAACCACTCCAATTTCAAAATTCAAGCTCCCCAAAACTGACACTATTACCGTCACAACCAGTGCCAAATCCCAATAATAAGCCCCCTCAACCTCTTAACAATGTTGAGATGCAGGCCTTCCTGATATATGTTATTACTCCTGTTCCATTAGAAGAAATTCAACTAAGATCGGGAAAAGTTCTAGATAGGTAGATACCTTCAGTAGTCATCCAGGAAGAAGAAGAAGAAGAAACCACCCAACAACCCAAGGATGACACTGGGTGGGAATATGTTATTATTCCAAAGAATCAAGAACCCAAGATTCACCAAAATGAACCTTCACAAATTACGAAGGTCCCTCCTTATCTAGATCGATTGGTAATCGAGAAACCTACCACCAGACCATAATTTTACATTTTGAATGAATTGAAAAATGTTTGTGTCAAAATTCCTCTACTTCAAGCCATTAAAGACATTCCAATCTATAGTAAGGTAGTCAAAGAATTGTGTATCAAGAAGCCAGGTAGGAAGAAAAAGGACCCTCCTACAATACATTTGTTAGGAGGACTCTCTGAGTACATATCAGAGCAGCCAAAGATAACAAAGTATGGGAATCTAGGAAACCCCATCGTGACTATAACCATTAAGGAGGTCTCCATCGGAAACACTCTCATAGACCTAGGGCATCCATCAATGTTATGACCGCTACTACCTTGGAACAATTACAGTTACAACCTCTTCTTCGGCCTACCCCAACCATTTTGGAATTAGCAGATAAGACTAGGGTTATACTTGAAGGGATTTTAGATGATGTCATGGTTACTTTAGCCTCATGGGAGTACCCTGTATATTTTCTTGTCATTCATTCAAAGGATCCTGCCCGAGGCCATCCTGTTATTTTGGGAAGACCTTGGTTAGCCACAACCAATGCATTTACTGGCTATAGAGAAGGAGAAATGACCATCTCGAATGGTCTCTCTATCCATAAGCTCACCATTTACCCTCCAGCTCAACCTATTATGAATAATCTATGGTGGCTTGAATGTCCATACAAGAACGAAGACTGGGAAGAATCCATATTGCCTAGTGACCATGCAAGGGCACTTCAGGAGCATACACCAGAAAATATGCTAAACCAATTCATTTATGCTATTACATGTGTGGATTTTCCACAGTCTTTTCCCCAATTTGAGTACATGTTTGGGGAAGAATTTCAAGAACAATTAGATCCATTCATTTTTACTTCGACATCTTTTATTTTCAAAATCGATGAGTCTACCATGTCTTATACTATGCCCTATGAGATTAGTCCAGGGAAATTTTTACATATAAACTCTGGGCTAGATAATGGCCAATAGAAACAGTTAGTAGATATCCTTAAAGAAACAACAGGAGCATTTGCCTGGGAGCACATTGACATGAAGGGTATACATCCTGACACATGCATCCACCATATATACACCCAAGGGGAAGTGACACCTGTTAGGCAACCCCAGAGAAGGATGAACCGAACACTCAAAGATATAGTCAAGGAGGAGATCCAGAAGTTGTTAAATGTTGGATTTATCTATCCCATCTCCGACAGTAAGTGGGTATCCCCGCTTGTAGTGGTCCCAAAGAAAGTGACCGGGAACTGGAGAATTTGTATTGATTTCCAGGAACTCAACAAGGCCACTTTAAAAGACAACTTTCCTCTTCCTTTCATTGACCAAGTTCTAGATACCTTGTCCGGAAAGAAGTATTTCTCCTTTCTAGATGGGTACAGTGGGTACAACTAGATTCTTATAGCACCCGGGGACTAGAACAAGATTACCTTTACTTTTCCTTGGGGCACCTATGCCTATAGGGTCTTACCATTTGGATTGTGTAATGCTCCTGCCACATTTCAACGAGCAATATTAGGGATATTTGCTGATCTTATTCATGATTGTGTGGAGGTATACATGGATGAATTCACAGTTTATGGCAACACTTACTAGGAAGCCTTAGACAACTTAGAAAAAGTCCTCATCAGATGCTAGGAAATGAACCTATCCCCAAGTCATGAAAAATGCAAAATGTTGCTAATTGAAGGAGTGGTTCTAGGACATCATGTTTCATCTGAAGGAATAAAAGTCGATCCTGCAAATATTGAGGTCATTATTAGAATTCCACCCCCCAAGACTCATAAAGAGGTGAGAATATTTCTTGGACATGCCATATATTACCGACAGTTTATTTAAAATTTTACAAAGATTGCTGCACCTATGTTTGGATTATTGATAAAAGATGTTGATTTTGTTTGGACTAAGCATTGTCAAACTGCCTTTGAAACCCTGAAAGCCAAGCTGTCTCTGGCACCAATTCTTAGAGGGCCCAATTGGACTCTCGCATTTCATATATCCACTGATGCCTCCGACACCGCAATAGGAGGGGTATTAGGGCAGAAAGAAGACCAACAATATTATGCCATTTATTTTATAAGCAAGAACTTGTCCCCTGCCGAGTTGAACTACACAGTCACCGAGAAAGAGTTCTTGGCAGTTGTTCATGCTATTAACAAATTTTGTCATTACATTATAGGTTATGAAGTATTTGTACACACCGATCATTCTGCCATTAGGTTCCTCATGAATAAACCTATAACTAATGGCCGAGTGACTAGGTGTCTCTTGTTATTACAAGAATTTAATATTACTGTGCTTGACCGACCTGGAAAGGATAATGTAGTAGCTAAATTTATTTCCCGAATAAAGAATGAGGATGATGACATCCATGTAGATGATAGTTTCCCAGATGAGCATATTTTTTCCCTTTCTGTCAATACCCCATGGTTTGCAGATATGGAAAACTATCTGGCTACTAGGAAGTTACCGTCTCATTTGTCACCTCATGAAAAGTGGAAAATTATTACACAAAGTGCTAATTACTCTTGGGATGGTCATGATCTTTGTCGCACAGGTCCTGATTTGATTATTCATAGATGTGTCCAAGATGACGAGGTCCCTAAAATACTACGAAGTTGTCATGATGGCCCATGTGGTGGCCATTTCTCTGAAAAATGCACAACATATAAGGTATTACATTGAGGTTACTATTGGCCTAGCATTTTCAAAGATGCTGCCAAGTATGTGAGAAGTTGTGATAGTTGCCAAAGGATAGGTAGACCTACATCATCTAACGAAATGCCTTTGTAGGACCAATTTATGGTAGAACCCTTCGAAAAATGGGCCTTTGACTTTGTAGGACCAATTTCACCCATGTCCTGTAGGAAGAACTATATTTTGGTTTGTACAGACTATGTCACCAAATGGCTAGAGGAAAAAGCCCTATTTAGGGCCACAAAGAAGTTCGTTGTCGAATTCATCTATGAAGACATCTTTACCTGTTTCAGTGTCCCTCATGAAATTGTTACCGACCAAGGCACTCAATTCACTTCCAAGCTAATGAAAGAGCTAACAGAGAAATATGGGATTAAACATTGTAAATCTTCTCCATACCACTTGCAAGCCAATGGTCATGTAGAATCGACAAACAAAGTTCTAGAAGCCATCTTGACCAAGGCTGTTCAGTTGCATCACTGAGATTGGGCTGATAGGCTCCCAAAGGCTTTGTGGGCATACTGAACTACCTGGAGAAATACTACTGGTCATGCCCCTTATGAGATAGTGTACGAGAAACAAGTACTTTTACCAATAGAATTCCAAGTAAGGACCTTCCGTATTGCCGCAGAATTAGGATTGAACCTAGATGAGGCTCACAAGCAATGAGCCCTACAATTGAATGAATTGGATGAGATCAGGCAAGATTCCATCCAACGGATAATATTGGTCCAAAACTAGAGGAGCAAGTGGCATGAAAAGTTTATTAAAAAGAAACACTTCCAGCCTGGTGATTGGGCCCCGTTGTTTGATTCCCGGTTCAAAACCTTCAAAGGAAAACTTACCACCCGTTGGTTGGGCCCCTACGAGGTAGACACTGTATATGACAATGAAGCTGTAAAAATTAAAACAATTGACGATGGACAAGTCTCCTTTGTGGTAAATGGACACTGAATTAAGTTTTATCATAAGCCCATTTCCAGAGAAGATTTTCTACAGGTCATGTCAGTTGACAAGGCATTGGCCTTAGTAGATGGGGAAGCCCCCCCTTGTTCTTGAAAGGTTTTTTTTAAAATATTTCCTACTGTATATATGCAAATAGTTTTTGTTATTAAGGCAATTCTAATAGGTTTTTGTAAATAATTGTTTCACCGGGAGTACACAATTTCAAGGATCTTTCATCAAAACATTGTCATACTTGAATTTCTTGTCTGCTAAAGCATCAAATGAATAGTGACTTACTGTAATTAGCCATGTTTTTGCAAAATTATCATTTTTAAGGCATTATAAAGCAGTTGCTCTTGAAACTCTTCACCACTGTATAAGGAAGTGATACCATAACTATCAAGCCTAGAGGTTTCTTGTACAGTTTTTCTAAGAAACCTGAGTAAGTGAGTCAAGTGTTTTTATCAAAGAGTAACAAGGAAGTCTAATTAGTAGTTAGTCATGGAAACATCACAATAATTACAAAGGAAGAAAGTGAGTTGAGCCTAGAGATACCTTTCTGTTCTTTCTCGATGGTACCATCCACTACACACTAAATAACTTGATTATATCATATATTTAGATAGGCCACGTCTGCTTAAGTACCTCTTACATCGGGAAAATCACTAAGAAATATAACGAAAATTCATCCTATAACATAAATACCATGCCAATTAAATAGAAAAGAAAGAAAAAGTTGTTTTAGAGCTAATCCCCCATCTTCTTGCATAAGCAATCTTATACTAAAATCTTAAAAGATGGAGGACTAGTCTCTGAGGGTTTAAGAGGCTAACCCACCAGGATACTGAACATGTCTGCTGGAAGTGGGTACCGACATGTGGTATGACTAGGTAAACCCACTAGAGTACTGAACATGCTTGCTAGTAGTAGGGCATTCTACCTAGCGAGGATGATGATTTGACAAAAATAAATAATAAATCTAAACTTGTCCTGATGTATGACATTACTTGCAGACAAAGATGACATGGAGTATGTGTGGTTAAGCTAAGGTTAATGAATCTCATCAATTTTCCATTGGGAAATGACTCTAATACTATCTTGAAACTCCCTTGCCTACCTCTTCTTATCTATATATAGGATCTCTTGCCCTATAGGAGGGGCCATCTCCTAACTGTCTCGTCAGACCAATCTGTGAAATTTCATCTTTACACTTGACATACTGTAAATCTTCGACTATTGGGGGATACTGACTAGTTTCCTATACTTTTGATTGTGAGGTGTCACAATACTTAGGTGTGGGGGAGGGGTTCATGAGCTGACAAATGATCATTGCCTAGAGAAAGGAGTCTTTGCACAAATTTTTGTATTATTACCATACATGTTATTACATTGATAGTCACGTTATTTTTAAATGCTTAGCTCCTGTGTGCTATACATTACTGAACTCATGCTTAACAAACCACTCTTTATTGGTTATATTCCATTACAAGATGCATACTGTAGGTTTGACAATACATGTTTTATGCTTGCTATGACCCGTTCATTATAGGTTTTGACACTATATGTCATATACAAGAAGAATGAGTAAGCATGGAGCACTCTGCCTCTACTCATTAACCACTATGGTTGTCAAAAATACTTCAAAATTGCAGGCTGTCCATTACAAGAGGAGAAAATGCACTTAACACAGGGGTACCGGATGAAGTACCGGATGAGGTGCAAGATGCAATGTCGTTTAAAGTTCCATTTGAAGTGCCATTTCATTGCATACCAATAACTGTCCTAGATTCCAGAGAACTAGAATTCAATCACATTTAATTAAATTTGTTACAGGCATTGATTAAAATATGCTTCATATGGTTATGATCAAATGTCCAAGTCAAAAGACTTAGACATTGATCTAAGTACACACCACTCCATTACTCTCAAGATTTCCATGAAATTCGAATCTCCCACACATGGCAGCTCGCACGCACATGTGGGCAACGTACTCCACCATAAGAGAATCCAAAATCGGGCTGGGCACTCTATTGTTTCATTTACCCTTGCCATTTGCTCTGCCTTGCATTAAGGAATTGCGCCCAACCTCTGCCAAATTCACCCTATGTTCTAATCACATTCAGACTGTGTTAAACCCGTGCCATTTCTTGGCCTGTTTTCACCCTTGCTTGGTAAAATTCACCCTCTGTTCCAATTGCACTCAGACCGTGCCCAATTCGTATCTCTGTGTGGCTCGATTTCACCCTTGCTTGGTGAATTCAAACCCTGTCACAATGCCCAAGTGATACAAACCCTCTTCCTATGCATACTTGTTTGCCATTCCAGAATTCACACAGTGTAGGGAAGTGTTCTTGCATGCTGGCAGGGGTCCATTTCTGTCGATTTTGCAAGGCCATGATGACGATCTTCCTATGAAATTTGTAGTTGGTTTTGATGGCAGGATAGCACATGTAGGGTCCCTCAATTTTGCAGTCACAGAAGAGTCAATTGCTGCTGCAACAAAACTTCCAAGAATGGGAGATAGGTGGTTCAAGAATCATCAATTGCTGTGCTCAAGTTACAACAGGGTGTTTAAGCCTGAATTCGAGAGCATTTCAAGAGTGAAAGGGTATGATAATGAGTGGATAAATCCAGAATTGGTCAATCCATTTATTTTCATCACAAGGTTAATTACATGTGAAGGTAGATACTCCACCTTCAAAGTTTGTCACTTTAGATTGCTGGCTCATTTTCTGTTCAATAAACCTTTAAACTTCTCTTTTTATTTTCTCAAAATATTGGAGAAAATGTCATCTCAAGTGAGGAAAAATGTGACCAACCCCCACAATAGTCTCTTCCACCATGGTTTGATCAAACTCCTCATTCTTACCGAACTAGAGAAGCAGGGGAAAAGTTGGGATGCCTTGATCTACCAATTTGAAAATCCTCACTTGACAATTAAGACTGGAAAAAATCCACTTAGCCTAAAAACTATCTCTCCATCCAAGCCTCACTCTCCAAAAACTCCAAACTCCCTTGCACAAACCCCCTCTTTGCCAGAACAATACCAAAAGCTTGTTGATATTCCTACTTCTTTATCGGGGAAGAAGACCAAGAACAGAGACCAAAAGAAGCCTATTGTTGACCTCCCAATGCCTTCATTTTCTCTTGATCCTACACCTAAGAATCCCCATGAAGTAATGCAACAAGACTTTCCCATCATTCCCACAAACAAGAGAGGAGCCAACCAATTTGGTAAGGGACCTTTTCGGAAGAGTACCCATAACATAAGAACCAAGCCTTATGCCAAGCCTCCACCTACTTCAGATCCTATCCAAGTATCCTCCGACCTTGAGAGCCCTCATAAGAAACCAAGAGAAGTCTCTGCAGATGGATTAGAGCCACTAAAAAAGACAAAATCAGAACCTACCTCACCTTTCTGATCTTCCATCACACCTACTTCACCCATGCCCACTCTTGATCCTAAATTTGATAAATTGACCACATCTCTCAAAGGACCTAAGACTTCCTCGGAGATCACTGATTTTTCCCCAACTATAGAGGAGCTACAAAGGGAAAACCATCATCTTCTCCAACAATTAGAAGAGAGGAAGACAATAGATGCACACCTTCATCATGACAATGCAGTACTTTAGGCAAAAGTTAACTCCCTTCAACGGTTGGTCGATGGGATAAACCAATCTAACAACAACTTAAGAGCACAATTAAAGCAACATAAGAGGCACAAGGCTAAGCCTACACAACAAGAAGGAGAGGCTTCTAAATCCGGCCCTCCTCAGCAAGCCTAGTTCCGAGGGATGACTTCTTTTTGTTTGCAGTGTGACCTGCAAAATCATCGGTGTGGCGGTATGTTGGGCCCGAGATATGATCATCTTCATGACATTATTATACACTTTTTTCCATATGTATACATGCATTTTTTATCTTTCAACGAAGCTTTTTGAAGAATTTTATGGTAAAATGATACAATCGGCATGAGGTACATATAATTCGTGTTTTGTGATTCAATCAAGTTTAATTTATCATATTTTATGGTTTCCAAGAGTTAACTCATGTTTTTCTGTTGTTACAGGGAAAAACGCACCATGTTTCTTGGTCCTACACTCATTCCGGCACTTGATCCAACACTCATTCCAGTACTTGATCTGACACTTGTTCTGGCACCCAGTACTGCACAAAAATGCAAGGCAAGTTGGCGGTTATGTTATTGGCGGCCAATGGTGGACAAATTGAGCACATGGGTTTTGTTTGTCATCGCCCCCTCCAACTACTAAGCTCAAGACAACTCAATTTTAGTTGTCCCAAGAGGGCAACCATTCGGTTCCTTCGTTTTGTTAGTTATGGATGCATTTAATGTAATTTGTCGAATTTAGAGGTGGTTCGACCCTCCTGTGGTCGACCACCTGGGTTGTAAGCTTATAAATAACAATAGGATGCTCATTAGATTGTTAACCAAGTAGCATAAGCATTAGAATTGCCAAAAAAACGATTTTGCTCTGTTTCTAGTTTTACATTGCTAGAGTAGTGCCAAAATTGCGTTTTTGGATTTTTATGGTGAATTTGGCCTGCTGAGGTCGTGGTGTGATCTTAGAGAGTGACCGCGACTTTCTGGGGGGCCCACCAGCAGTCTGGTACTTGTCTTCATGTTTATTTTTCATTTCCTAATTTAAATTGCTCTCTTTTTATTTTCAGCACATGTATATTTTAATTGTGCTAATTAGTTTGTTGTAGCTTACTGTTTTACTTCTCTTTTGCAGGTTAGATGATGATATGTGTTAATTTTGTAGATTAGAAAAGGCTTGCAAGTCTCCATACTAACCCCAAGTCTCTTTACTAAATTCTGTGTGCAATTAAAAAGTCTCTCTTTCTCTAACTATATTAACCCCGCATGTAGTTAGATGATAAATTGTGCTTTCTTTTATATTTTTACAGTCAAGCTTAGAACAATTTTTTAATTAGAACAAAGCATAGTTTTAATTTGAGTTTCTTCTGACAAAGATTGATGGATGAATAGATTTGCTTCCAGTTTTTGAATCATAGCTTGCTTACTTCAGTTTTAGATAGATTTCCCTTGCTTAGTTATTGGTTAAATGTAATTGTCAATTCACTTTTTAATATCATGTTTTTAATTTCTGTTTTCAGTGATTTTCTTATTATAGCTTGAATGATTAAACTAGACATAGTATAGTTTCCTTTCACGCAATTTCCTTTCATAGATTAAGACACAATTGAATTTCTTAATTAGATAATGATGATCTCATCATGATGTTGATGGTTTATACATGAATATGTAGGGTATTTAACATTAATTTTATCATGGCTAAGTTTTCATTGGACTGTTTACTTCACACCTTTCATTTTGCCATTGAAATTAATATTGAGCTTATACCATTAGAACTGCCCTTTGTGGTTAAGTGTCATCGAGATATCATTCGTCACCACCGAAGGCATTCACACAACCACCAACATTACGTTTGAGTGTTTCATATGTTAAAGTTAGTTTCTTGATTTCATAAGTTAGAAGAGATAGTTTCTTGTTTTCATAAGTTTAGTTGTTAGTCTTTCTTGCTTTCAATAGACTAGATTTCCCTTCATGCATTGCATTGAGAATTTAAATTTCCTTTCATGCAAGAGAAATAGTTTTGCATTAGGCATTTAGTTCACTTGCCTCTTAGGCTAGGTAGTTGTTCAATGAGAAGTCTTTGCTTACTTGTCTCTTGCTTTATGCTTTTGCTTGCTTGTCTATTTGCTTTAATAGGGTAGTTAGGTGTTTTTACTTGCTTGTCTATTTGCTTTAATAGGTTAGTTAGGTGTTTTTGCTTGCTTGTCTATTTTCTTTAATAGGTTAGATAGGTGCTTTTGCTTACTTGCTTATTTATTTTCTTTCATAGGGTAGTTGCTCATTGAATATAGGTTGGCAAGTTAAAGGTAGTTTGTTTTCATCATTTTCTTAGTATGCTTAGTGGTTTACCTTTGCTTACTGTCATGAACTAGTTTTCTTTACATAGAGTTTTCATTCACTTTCTTAGGAACTATCCATCAGTCCTTGGCCTAAAAATACTTAGGTTACCTAGTTTCAATTTGCTTAGTAGGGTTTGTTCCTTAGATAGGTTTTCTTGAGTAGATTAGCCCTAGATAGCTGCTTTCCTTAGTTAGTATACACTCCTACCAACCTTTTTACCTTTGGCATATATTTTGCTACAACTCTAAGTTTACTTACCCCGGGTTGACAATTTAATTGAGGGTAGTTTAGTGTCTTTTTAGTACATATAAAACACCTAACAGTAAGCAAATGCACCTAACTATCCTACGAAATCAAAAGACAAGTAAGCAAAGGAAACTAACTACTGCAAACAAAACTTCTCATTGAACAACTATCTAGCCTAAGAGGCAAGTGAACTAAATGCCTAATGCAAAACTATTTCTAACGCATGAAAGGAAATTTACATGCTCAATGCAATGCATGAAAGGAAATATAGTCTATTGAGAGCAAGAAAGACTAACAACTAATTCTTGAGAAAACTTCTATCTAATCTATCAAAACAAAGTCTATCTATCCTACAACAACAAATAAGACTATTTCCTAAGCTATGAAAGCAAGAAACCATATCTATGAAAGCAAGAAAACTATTCTTTTAACTTATGACAATTCAAATACAATGTTGGTGGTTGTGTGAATGCCTTCGATGGTGACGGATAATATTTCGATGACACTTGACAACAAAGGAAAATTCCAATGGTATAAGCTCAACACTAATCTCGATGGAAAAATGAAAGGTGTAGAGTAAACAATCCAATGAGAACTTAGCCATGATAAAAGTTATGTTAAATACCCTGCATATTCATGTATAAACCATCAACAAAATAACAAGATCATCATTATTTAACTAAGAAATTTAATTGCATTTTAATCTATGAAAGGAAATTGCGTAAAAGAAAACTGTGCTATGTCTACTCTAATCATTCAAACTACAATAAAGAAATGACTAAAAACAAAAATTAAATACTGATATTAAAAAGTAAATTAACAATCTATATTAACCAACAACTAATCAAATGAAATCTATGTAAAACTAAGATAAGGAAACTATAAAAACTGGAAGTAAATCTACCCATCCATCAATCCTTGTCAAAGAAAACCCAAATTAAAACTATGTTTTGTTCTAATTAAAAATATGTTCTAAACTTGATTGTAAAATTATAAAAGAAAGCATCATTTAACATCTACTTTGCACACGGGGTTAGTATAAAGAGAGAGAGACTTTCTAATTGCACACAGGGTTAGTATAGAGACTTGCAAGCATGTTCCTAATCTACAAAATCAATACATGCTAAGACATATCATCATCTAACCTGCAAAAGAAAAGCAAGAAAATTAAGCTACAACAAATTAGTTAACACAATAAAAATATACATGTACACAAAATGAAAGAGAGCAATTAAATTAAGAAATGCATAAACAAACATGAAGACAATTACCAGACTGCTGGTGGGCCCCCCAACAAGTCATGGCCACTCTCTAAAATCACACCACGAGCTCAACAGGCCAAATTCACCATAAAAATTCAAAAATGCAGTTCTGGCATAATTCTGGCAATGTAAAAACTCAAAAACAGAGAAAAACGAGTTTGTCTCCAATACAATGGTTCTTCTACTTCCTATCAGTATTTATAAGCTTACAACCCAAGTGGTCGGCCACAGGAGGGTTGAACCACTTCTAATTTCGACAAAATACAATAAATGATGCCCTAACAGATAAAACTGAGCGAGCCAATAATTGCCTTCTTTGGACAACTAAAACTGAGTTGTCTAGAGCTTAGTAGCTGAAGGGGATAAGGACAAACAAAACCCATGTTCCCGATTCGCCCAACACTGCCCACCAATGCCATAACCACCAACTTGCCTTCCATTTCTATGCAATACGAAATGCTGGAACGAGTGCCAAATCAAGTGTCGGAACGAGTGCCAGATCAAGAGCTGGATCAAGTGTCAGAACTAGAAACATAGTGCATTTTTTCCCTCTAACACCAAAAAAATGTGAAACAGTTCTTGGAAACCATAAAACATGATGAATTATACTTGATTCAATCATTAAACATGAATTACACGTACCTTATGGCGATCATAACATTTTATCATGAAATTCTTCAAAAAGCTCCTTTAAAGGATGAAAAACGCATATGTACATGTGGCAAAAATGTATAATAACCGTCATTAAAGTGATCATATCTTGGGCCCAACAAATATCAGTCTTGTATTGGCTCTCTTCATACTGATAATGGAAGGGAATACACTTCAAATGAGTTTGAAATCTATCTTTTCCACCATGGGATCAAGCATCAATCCATTGCTCCATACAATCCCCAGCATAATGGTGTAGCTAAAAGAAGGAACACGACTCTCTTAAATATGGTTTGGTCCATGATGTTTTTCAAAAATGTGAAATTGATGTTTGGGGCTGATGGAGTTCTATGTGCAGTATATGTGAAAAACATGAGTCCATCTCATGCTCTTGGAAACAAGACTCCATATGAAATGTGGTATGGCTACATTCCTTTGGTGAGGTTTCTCAGGCTCTTTGGTTCCAACTTCCACACCTTAATTCCTAAACAACAAAGAAACAAGATTGATGCAAGGAGTCGAAAGTGCATCTTCTTGGGGTACTCAAATACCACCAAGGCATATCATCTTTATGATGAGGTAAACAAAAATTCCATTCTTTCCAAATATCTCATTTTTCTTGAATCCTCCAAGAATGACAAAACTATTGAGCGATCGCTTGATCATTTGGATAGATTCACCCATGTAAACAGATATCACGAGTTTGATGATGAGATTCCACATATTGAATGGGGGATCCCTATCTTGGATCAATATTTGGAATCACCTTTTGAAGAATCATCTTCCCCTTGTGAAGAAGTTCCAGCCACTTCATCAGAACATGAAGTTCATTCGAATGATGTGATCGAGAGGATTGAAAGGCTGAGTCTTGATGGGAATTCATCACCATATCAATTAGCGGAGCAACCTGGACCATCTCAGAAAGGTCCACCAAAGTGTCACCTGAAGGCACTTGAAAGTGTTCATCTGTTAAGATCCTAACCTCCCTAACCCCTCAAATAGAGAGAATAATATGTTTTCTATGCAATAAAGGCTAAAATTAGTAAATAAGTCCTATTTAATAATGTGAACATGTCTAATATAAGAAGGATTAATAGAAGGTTTCACTTCTAAAAATATTCTCCTCCATAATGTTCTCTAGAAGATTAAAATAATATAAATAGGAGTAGAAGCATGGAAAAGTTTTGTCTTGATAATTATTTTGTAATTGAGCTCTACTCTGTTGGAGGTTTCCCCCTCAAAGAGGCAAATGAACTTGGCTTTATATAAATAAAGGTATCATTTATGTTGTTATTGTGCTCTATATTTTTCTCTTTCCATTGATATTTGTCATAACAATCTTGTTTCTTCTCTGCATTATATATTTGGTACCTTACAAGTGGTATCAGAGAAGTTTCCTCTGCAAAATCTCAGACAATTTTTTTTCCAGGCTAGAGATATGTGCTGTTGGCATATTTAAAGCACAATGATCTATTGTTCAATAAGTAAAATTGCAGTTGGGGAAGACTACACACCAGAAATATAGTTGGTTTCACGAGTTACTCAAAACACACTATTTCACCTTGTTGGAAACCTCTGTAACCCATGTTCGTACCCCTTTGAGCAATATTGCATTAGACAGTACTTGTACATGGCCATTCACTCCCATGTACCCTTGGGTATATAGGGAGTCCCATAGGTCTCCAAAAACCAACTATAGATCAACCTATTGGTTGCCTGACTCCTATAGTGGCACCGCGAACAACACTCGAGAAGACTACTCTCATGTACTTGGGTAATTAGGTAGTATAGTTAAGGGTATGATTAAGCCTCCTTAGTTGGTTCCATGAGATAATGGCCCAAGTACTACTATTGGAACCCATTGGTATATTAGAGAGCTATAGCACAAGGAAAACACTTGTCCGTAGGAACCCTAAAAACCCTAACCCTTGCAGCTGGAACATAACAGAACAAACATAGAGGGGAAATTATGTAGCACAACCCTACCTCCTGCATCTAGGTTGATGTTAAGAACCAAATATCAATATATCATAGAAAAACCTCAGAATAAGTACTCAACGCCTTGAAAAAAGATAATTACAGATAATAAGCCTCTTCGAGGGGGAAACCTCCTTTTACCCCACATAAATGTTCAAGTACAAGATGATTCCAAATGAAAATGTCTCCTTGGTATATATAAGAGACTAGGAGGTATAATTACAACTAATGGAATAAAGCCAACATAAATAAAATAACATTACTAATGTAATATGCCCCAATTAAGGGGTAATGAGCTAATATTAGGGCTTAACATGATCCTCCCCTTGATACAAGTGCTGTATGCAATGCTTGAGTAACTTTGAATGCTT
Organism: Picea engelmannii; assembly: GCA_009831015.1. Classification (NCBI taxonomy): domain Eukaryota; kingdom Viridiplantae; phylum Streptophyta; class Pinopsida; order Pinales; family Pinaceae; genus Picea; species Picea engelmannii. The sequence continues at coordinate 412,281 of ML780001.1, forward strand.
ATGTATAAAAGACTCATCTTCCCAAGTGGAATATTTAGTCGGTAGTTTCCTCCATTTAATGAGATACTCAAAAATGGATCTATTCCTCAGTTGGCGAATTCTTGTGTCAGTGATGGATTCAGGCTCCAATATGATTTTTCCTTCCTCGTCAAGTTCTGGCAATATAGTTTGAACTGGGATCTTGTCGCCTATAACCTTCTTTAAGCATGAAACATGGAAAACTAGGTGTACTCGTGAATATGCAGGCAACTCCAATTTGTATGCCATAGTACCAACCTTTTGCAACACCTTATAAGGGCCATAGTACATTGGTGATAATTTATTATCCTTCTTGGCGTGCTTGAGGGGCATCTATTTGTATGGTTGTAGTCTTAAAAACACCCAATCCCCTACTTCAAAACTTCTTTCACTACGATGTTGATCTACTTGTTTTTTCATGCAATTTTGTGCCATGGTCAGGTTGTCCTTTAAGATTTGGAGAACTTTTTGTTGATGCTCGATGTGATCTTCCACTACTTGAACCTTAGATTTTTCTTTTATAGAAGAAGTGATGGAAGGAGGGTGGTATCCATAGAGTGCCATAAATGGTGTCATTTTGTTGCAGTATGAAAGGAAGTGTTATACCACCATTCTCCCAAGGGTAACCATTTGAACCATTGTGTTTGTTTATTAGAGACAAAGCAACGAAGGTAGCCTTCCATACATTTGTTCACTATCTCAGTTTGTCCATCAGATTGAGGATGATAGGATGAGCTATGAGCCAATTGAGTAACCAAACAAGAAAATAATTTTGTCCAAACATGTCCAGTGAAGATGGGATCTCTGTCACTTACAATAATCTTTGGGCTGCCATGTGGCTTTTGAACTGTCTCCATGAATGCAATGGAAACTATACTAGCTTTGAAGGGATGACAGAGTGCACACAAGTGTGCGTACTTGGTCAGTCTATCAACAATCACCATGATGACACTCTTTCCTTCAGACTTTGGTAACCCTATGATTAAATCCATGGAAACCTCCTCCCAACGTTGACTTGGGATGGCTAGTGGTTGTAAAAGACTCGGGGTCTTAATTGTTTCCACCTTATTTTTTTGGCAAACCAAACATTCTGCCACAAACCTTTGAACATCAGTTTTAAGGCCATCCCAAAAAAAATCCATCTTGACTCTATGGTAGGTTTTCGAAAATCCCGAGTGCCCTCCTACTAGAGAGGTGTGAAATTCCAATAGTACCTTTTGTTTGAGTTGGGAGTTCTTACATAAATATAAGTGAGCTTTGTACCATAGTGAATCATTTTTCCATGTAAATGTATTTGATGCACTGGAATCTTGCTGTAACCTTTGAATGAGAGTCCACACTTTTTCGTCATTCTTCCATTCATCCATTTCTTCTATTATCCAATCAGGTTGGATGATTGAGATAGCACAGAGAAGGGCCTCAACATCTTCATCTTTTCTTGAGAGTTCATCCGCCACAACATTTTGCTTCCCCTTTTTATAGACGATTT
>ML780001.1:435369-460511 GCA_009831015.1 Picea engelmannii
ATATATAACTCACAAACATATCTCGGTGATCAAAAACCTCCCCTGGAGGTAACACCATGTCCGAATCATCCCAGAAGTCAACACCAACATATGGGAACTGTAATATCACCTGCGACATCTGCCGCCACACCTATGCCACCTCAATCGTAAAGAAGTGGCCACCCTCGCCACCACCATGGAGAAGAAAAATAGTCGACCACCACCTCAGTCATGGCTCTCACGCCCCAGGAACACCCAATAAAATCCTAGGGCGCAACATCGACACCCTCTCCAAAAACCAGGCCACTAGGATGGACCCAAAGGCAAACTCTCCTGTATCAGTGGACCGACAATGGTCCAGCTGCCCTACCATCCTGGCATGCAGTGTAAGCCCCCAGGCGAAGTGCTCACCGACCAGTACCCTCTCCATCACACTCAACTGACCACCACTGATCCAGTGAGTCACAAGAGACCCATACACTCTCACAATCATCGCTGCTATATAGTGATACGCTAGAGCATCCATCGCCCCGATGCTCGCAACGAAGCCCGACATAAAGTTCACCATTGAGCAGAACCTTCGATCCACTATCACTAGCGCCACATCCCTAGGTAACACCAGCTCCGCTGGTAGGAGCGTTCCCCGAAACGGGAGCCCAGTCAAAAAATATATGTCCTCCACCGTAGTGAAGGCAATCTTCTTTCCCCGCACCATGAAACAATGCAGGTCCGGACTCCACATCCGGATAAGGAACTGTAGGAGATACTCCTGTGCCCATATCAACGGGCACTCAAAGAACTTTAGTAGCCCACAGGCTGCCAAAGTAGCACGTACCCCCGGATCCTCAATCGCCACGACATCCCTCAACTGGCACCAATCCCGCCCTCGCCAACCAACTGGAATCGTGCACAATAATCACCTACAACCACATAAAAAAATCCCAGGTCAACCACCTCGACCATCACAAACATTAAAAAGATAAGTTTTACACCCGTTGACCTTGTCCCCAAAGCATGACTGTTTGACCCACAGGCACGCACACATGCGCGCCTGTTCACCCCACAAGAGCACACATATGCGTGCATGTTCACTCTACATGCACACACTCATGCACGCCTATCCATCTCATAGGCGCACATGCAGGCGCGCCTACTCAACCTATAGGGGCGCCTCCATGTGCCCCTGTCAAGAACATAGGCGTGCATCAAAGCGTGCATGTCCACTACACAACCGCACACACATGCGTGGTTGTGTAGCCAACAGGCGCGCACATAATGCATGCCTTAGTCCCCCTTACGAGCGCCCCCATGCACGACTATCTGAATGGTAGGCACACACTTGTGCGTGCATATTTTCAGATTGCCCGCACACTTGGGGGCCCACATCCCTAAAACCCCCCTGTATGGCCCTCCATATAGCCCCTACCCAAAAATGGAAACCCTAATTTTATGCAGAATGATCAGACTACTAACCTGAAGCTCACTGGTCCTCGATCAGATGCCTCATCCTCCCAGAATCTCCAAATCTCCTCTGAATACTTCTCATCTAGTCACTATAGCAGCAAGTACAAATGAGGTGGCAATGTGGGCCCTATAGCTATATATAAGCCTTTTCGCCCAACTTCCATTCACCATTTCGAGAGCTCCAGGTGTCCATTCTTCGATCCGTCTTCAACCACGAGATCAACATCCCATCATCTATATCATGAAAATCCTTGGGCCTCTTTTCATCCTAATCCCCTGGGGCACCATTGTTTTCATACCCTGACTAGGTACGCATGCATATATTCAAAATTATCAAATAAATGCTCATATGTTCGATTCTCTTCAGATATTGTTCACGTCGGGTATTTGGTTTTCATGTGTGCAGCTACTTGGTCATCATACATCAACACTACCCATTCAGGTATATACTCAACACTGGCATGTAGTCATTCCCTCTGAATCTCACTTTCATCTCCAATCACATCCTCTGACATTTTCCTCTAGGATCCCCATCTCTGGCTCCGCAGTACCGACATATCCACTTGCATCTTCGGTACTGTCACCTGGTAGCACTCTTACCCACATGAGTTGTCCCATTCATAGCACCCTTTTGTGCCTTTGACACTCATGCTGTTTTTCAAAACACTTTAGGGATGGGAGTCCCAATAGTTTTCCATCATGTCACAAATCAACCACATACTCCTTCTCCTCATGTTGCTAGCTTTCCCACCAGACTCCCAGCTTATCTCTTCAAGGTTCTATTTTTGACTGCACCTCCGCAGTATCATGAACCCTCCATTTCATCCACAATCCGTTTGCCCCTCTGCAAATTTCCCTTCATTTCACCTACCTCATACAGAAACCCACCCATGGAGCCCCCACCCTCCACCAGTTCTCCAAGAAAATTGTGCCCTACTCGGGCCAACCATGTTACATTAGGGCACCTATTTCTATATTTGTACACTTATCCCAAATTATTCTTTATTTATTGTACAAACACCTTTATTTCCAACATTTACATTACCTTTTTGTCGTCACCCTTGGCGACCTTCTTCCCTTTTTTTTGGAAAACGCAACCCATGTCACCCTTGGTTGGGGCACTCCTTATCATCTACCCTTGACGACATCGTTCATATCCTCCGAGTATCCCACATGCCACTTACCTATGCCCTCTGAGTTTGTTCACTTTGTCCCACCTCTGGCACAACTTATTCCTTGTCTTGTTTTCCCCCTGACACTCGACCTCGTTGAATGGTTGCGACCACTTTTTACCTCACATATACCCCCAACCAAGGGTAGTCTTGAGTCTTCCTACATCTTGACTTCATCCATGTACCTCTTCCAAATTCCTAAACTCACCTAGTAGATTTCATGAAGGCCTTCACTTATGGGAGTCGCTTCCCCCTTTTGTCAACATCAACACTGTTTTCTAGAAGGGCGATAGTATCTTGACTCTCATTACCTTACCAATGAGAGCTCTCAGACGACACATGGAGAACCACAATTTCTCCCTACTGTCATTGACCCCCATAAAATTCGACGTCAACACTTTCTCATGTTACGGTGGGTCTTACTTTGCGACTATTGTAGTTATTTCTTATATTCACCGAAGACCTCTGAACTTGGCTATGCTATCAATGCCTACAGAATCCGTGATACTTCTTATAGATATCACTATCTACTGTTCAGAGTATGTTCCTCCACAAAATTTTTTTCTGCCTTTATCACGACCGCCCCCGAGGGAATTGCAGTTGTCTACATCAACACTTCATTCCTCTTTTGAGTTACATGACACAAGCATGGGGCATGCTTGCCTTGTTTGTACATAGTTTATTTTTACATACCTTATGGAAGGTCGGGTTCTACAGGTTCCCTTCTCCCTCCAACGGGTAACTCTTGACAATCCCACTATCGCTCTCTCTTACAAAAACACTCTCAGTAGAAGACACATTGATGGATTTTGGCTATACGTATTCTCCTAACCTCATCCATTAGGGGGCATCTGTTATCACTGAAATTTCGTCCACAAATGGTTACAAGAATTCAACATCGTCAAATAGTTATGAGGTCACCCATGGACCAGAATTAACACAAAATCATTTCCAAATGGTCAAAAACTATACAACTAGTGCAAAAATTAAAGGGTTCTATGGAGACACAGGGCACGCGCGCACATGCGCAAAACATAAACAGAAGATACACGCACATGCGCACGATGCGTGACTGTTGTTGCAAAAAGCTGCACACCTGAGAAATGACGCATTTATGAGAGTGGTCGGCCTCCCACCCACTTCTGGTTTAGCTTCCAAGTTGATTTGACACTCAAATCTGGACTGGATTCGACTAGGTGGCTGGTCAAAGACCTAGAAATGCCCTAATTAGCCTCTTTACACACAACAAACTAGTTGGACAATACCTCAAAGGAATGCTATAAAAAGGCCATGGATACACTTCATTTTTCAAGGAATTCATAGAAAAGTTATGCTGCCATTATTCTCTTGAGGAATCTTCTATCCTTACCAAGAGTATACTTGCATCATTGCATTGGGAAATCCATCTCACCCCTTGCGTGGATTAGCAAAGAATTCTTTCACCATTTTGATTTTCATTTTCAAAGTTGTAAGAAGAGCTTATTTGTAGGGGTCCAAGAGCCCTCCCTTAGAGGAAGAAGGGACTCATAGTCCTCTTTCTTCTTAGTGTTTTCTTTCACTAATATCAGCCTTATCATTGGTGACATGGGTCTAATTGTTTCTTTTGTCCTTATGTCCCTATGCTCATTAATTTAGTTGTTGTTTTATTTCTTAGTTTATTTCTTAGTTGTTCTTTTATATTTCTTTCTCTAACCCTTTTCCTTACAATTGTCCTTCTTAGCAAACCCAACTAAGCTTGCAAGCACCTCTATTTTTCTCACTAAGGCAATGAAATAGGCACAACCAGGATGAAAACATATATACAGGCACACAAATTTGAAATTTGGCAATCAATTGTAGATGGATACACAACACTAGCAGTTTCGCCAGCAAATGACAAAGTAGTGAAACTTGGTCAGAATAATTCCAAAGCCAAAAATGCACTTCTGAATGGTCTTAGTGAAAAGGTATTCACCAAAGTTTCACATTGTAAATCCGCTAAAGAGATTTGGGACAAACTTCAAAATATTTATGAAGGAGATTAAAAAGTCAAAGCAGGAAAGCTTCAAACTTACAGAGGTCAGTTCGAACAACTTAAGATGAAGGAAGATGAGAATATTGTAGCTTACTCTTTACAAGTTGATGAAACAATAAATGCAATCATAGGATTGAGAGAAGAAATCAAAGAATCTATAATTGTTTAAAAAGTACTAAGATCTCTTCCTATGAGATTTGACCCTAAGATATCAACACTAGAAGAAATATCAGATTTAAACTCAATAAACATGGATGAATTACATGGAATCTTCACAGCATATGAAATGAGAACTGAACAAGAAAATCCATATATAAAAGAAGCATTTCAAAACATCCAAAAAGTCAAAGAAATAGGGAAGGAAAAAAGAGGAACATAGTAGCAGCAATGACGTCTCAAAAGATGATGAAGAAGTGGATAACTTTGTCAAAAGACTGAACAAGGGAACCAACGATAGGTATAGAGGTAAAATTCCTTTAAAATAATGATGGTATTGGTCATTTTGCTAACAAATGTCCTTATAAGAAAAAGAGAAATGATGAAGGTTACTCAAAAGGCAAACAAACATATAAAGACAAAAGAACCACAAAGAACGTTTTCAAGAAAAGCTTATGCACCAAAGAAGACATCTCATCATTAGATGAAGATGAAGTCAGTGATAGTGAGACAGAAAGAGTTCTATTCATGGAAGTAGAAGACTCTAATAAAGAAGACTCCGAAGAAGAATATGAAGAAGCCAAAGAAGAATATGAAGAAGTCAAAGAAGAAATTGAAGAGGTAGAAGTTGACTACCAAGAGGAATTAATGTGTGCCATAGAAGTTATCAGAAGAGAAATGAAGAAAAACAAGAAACTACAAGTAGAACTAGACAAGAAAGAGGACACTCAAGAACTAGAACAAATGATCACAAATTTGAAGGTTCAAATAGAAGAAGATAAAATAATTGAAGAAGCACTCAAATAACAACTAGAAGAAAAAGACATGATCATTGGAAATTTGGAAGCATATATTGTCACATTAAGAAAGGATCTCCAAAAGAAAAATATGCAGAACAACTAGAAAATCATACAAATGTTACAACCTGAGATTGAACAAAGTGGTGGAAAACATCAACGTAACAATTGATGAAATAGGTAGACAAGAATTAAAGGAAGAAGAAAATGAATCAATGGAACAACTTTACGAAGAAGAAACAAAAGATGAAAAAGAAGGGGAAGACAAAGAGGATCCGACAGAAACAGAAGAGCAAGTTCAACAAGTAACTCCAAAAACACCTAGTAGGCAAGTATAGAAGAATCATCCTTCAGATCAGATTATTGGAAACAAATATGCATGAGTTGATACTAGAAGAAGAATCCATTCACTAGAACAAACACACCTAGCACTCACATCTACGATTGAACCAACATATTTTGAAGAGGCCAACAAGGATGAATTTTGGAACAAGGCCATGGATGAAGAATTGGATCAAATAGAGAAAAATGACACTTGGGAATTGGTTCCAAGACCAAAGGATAATAATGTGATCGACACAAAGTGGGTATCCAGGAATAAATTGAATGAAGATGGACATGTTACAAGGAACAAAACTAGATTGGTATGTAAAGGATATGCACAGGTTGAAGGAATCGAATTTGAAGAGACATTTGCCCCAATTTCCAGAATGGAAGCAATCCGATTTCTTTTAGCTTATGTATGTTCCAAAAATATTAAAGTGTATCATATGGACATAAAATCAACTTTTCTGAATGGGGAACTTGAAGAAGAAGTCTACATTGAACAACTAGAAGGATTTCAGTTGTCAGAGAACACAGATTATGTGTGTAAATTAAATAAGGCCTTGTATGGTATAAAACATGCTTCTAGAGCATGGTACTCTAGACTGGATAAATATATACAACAGGAAGGGTTCATAAAAGGAAGTGCATACAACAACCTCTACATCAAGGCAAGTCAAGATAGTATTTTATTAATTGAAGTTTATGTTGATGATATTATTTTTGGTAGTGATGATGACAGGTTAAGCCAGAAATTTGCAAAGGATATGAAAAATGAATTTGATATGTCATTATTTGGAGAACTATCATTCTTTCTAGGACTTCAGATATGTCAAAGCAACCAATGAATTTTTATTTCTCAAACCAACTATATCAGAGAAATTCTAAAGAGGTTTGGAATTGAGGATTGCAAACCAATTATCACTCCCATGCAAACCAATTGCTAGTTAAGAAAATATGATGATTCAAAGTCTACAAATTAGAGGCAATACATGTCAATTATTGGTAGCCTACTATATGTGACAACATCCAGACTAGATGTAATGCAGACAGTTGGACAGGTGGCACGATTTCAAGCAACACCATAGGAATCACATGTATTAGAAGTGAAGAGGATTTTTAGATATCTCAAAGGAACATAAGAGTTTGGATTATGGTATCCAAAAGGAAATGATCTATCACTTATTGTTTACACAAATGCAGATTGGGCAGGTTGTATTGATGACCAGTGAAGAACTAGTGGAGCAATATTCTACTTGGGTGAGTGTTGAGTATCATGGCTAAGAAATAAACAATCATCGGTATATCTATCTACAACCAAGGTAGAGTATATTGCAGCAACACCATGTTGTACACATGTTCTATGGATGAAACAAACTCTGACAGATATACAGGTTGAGTATGATGAGCCCATTCCAATCTAGTGTGATAATAGAAGCACCATCAGTATCTCAAAGAACACGGTGATGCACTCCAAGATGAAGCAGATTCCAATCAAGTATCACTTTCTACAGGAATAGGTTGTAGAAAAGAACATCAGAATTAAGTATGTGGGAATAAAATAACATGTGGCAAACCTCTTTACAAAACGACTTCCACGAGAAGCCTTTGAGTATCTTCGCCAGAGACTCATAGTTATTTCTACTCCAAAATGAATGCTTTTGAATTATTATCTTATATGTCTTATATGTACATGAGGAAGTACCATAAAGAGGACAGTTTAGGTTGGGAGATCAAACAGTTCAGTTAGGGGGAGTAGCCCTAGATGGAAAGATACCTTTGCTATTGATGACAAAGGAGGAGAGATTTATCAGATGAAAAGGATAGAGGCATGACTCCAAGGGGAGAAATGGTCACATATATGTAGAGGATGACATGATTTCAGTATTGCATCAGAGTGTTTCCATCAATGACAAAGGGGGAGATTGTTGATTAAGGTTGGTTTTCATTGATGTCAACCCTTGAAGAAAGTCCGATAGCGAATTCTAGTAGCAAAAAGGTTTGGGTAATGGACCCAAGGATATTTCATGTATAATGGTATGAGTTTTAATATATTTGAAGGTAATACTATTCTATATGGATAGTACATGTCATTCTATTTCTAGTGGTATGTGGAACGTCACATAACTCCTCACTGTTAGAGAGTTATGGCCATGAGAAGTTGGAGAACCCAGGTTTGGGTAATGGAACCAAGTTTTTTTGATGGATAATGGTATGATTTTTGATATATTTGAAGGTAATACTATTCTATATGGATAGTACATGTCATGCCATTTTTGGTGGCATGTGGAACGTCACATAACTCCTCACGGTTTGAGAGTTATGGCCTTACGAAGTTGGAGGACTCTCATATGTCATCTAGAAGCCCCAAAAGGTCGAAGTAGTCAAAGTGGTTTAAGAGAGTTTATAAGGTAAATAATAAAGTGAAGTGATGAGTGTACTATATTTCAAAGTGAATACAGAATAAATTTTTTAAATGATAAATTTAATGGAGAAATTAGAAGTGAGTTAACACTAAAATAAGGAAAGTGGGCAAAGTGACCTAGAAGATGCTTCTAAGGAAGCTACTTGGAGAGTATAGATAAGAGGCAAGAATCTCTCATTTTATATCACACTTGAGAATATTGAATATCTCTAGGTGAATGAGGTAAACAAAAGATATCTAAGCCAAATTTCAGAGGGACTGTGAAGAAAAGAAGGCCAGAATTCAAGTGAGAATAAATTCTTTTGATGATGCTTTCTAAGATCGATTCAAAAAATATTCCATGTGGGGAACTCTCTACAAGGTCTCTCTCTAGAATAAGCTAGAATTAATCAAGGTTGATTACAAATTGTTTGGTACAGGTTGGTGCATGGTTGATGCACTTGTTTATGGTACAAGTTGATTATATGTTGAGGTACATGTTGATGCACGGTTCATGTTTATTGGTACATGTTTACATTGGTATATCTCACAGTGATAGTGTGACAGTGTTTCCATCATTCTACTTCTACTTCAGGGAAGTTGGATGGGGCAAGGACATGTGGTTGTAGCCACCTTCTAGTTCTAGCCAGAGAACATAGGAGGTTGTAGCCTCCTTCTGGTTGTAGCCAGAGAATAGGGGAGTTGGAGCTTCCCTCAGGTTGTAGCCTGAGAAACAAGGGGGTTGGAGCTTCCTTCCAGTTGCAGCTGGAAAATGAAGGAAGTTGGTGCTTCCAATGAATGTAATTCTTCAAGACACAAGAAAAAGCATTCCCTGGTTTTCTCCCACTTTGGGTTTCCACGTAGAACAATGGTGTACTATGTATGTGTATGATTGTTCATTTGTTCATTGCTTATTTACTCTGCAGTTATTGGATGATAATGCTACATTGATATAACACTTGGATTATATGGTTAAAAAGGATTGAATTTCTCTATTACTAATTCAACCACCTTTCAGTAATCCAACACAAACATGCATTCTGGTAAAACAATGATATCTTCTTCAGTGAGTATCCAAATTAAGTGAGACCAGTTGCATTGGAAAACGAACAATATGTAGTATTTCCGGTGTAAGTTTTAGAATCAAATATTAGATATTATGCTCTTGGAAATCTTTACAAGTACGCTCTCCTGGAAGGGAAAAAAATCAGCAGGGTGTGGAGAAGTTACCATAACTTCCACTTGGCACATCCAATTTTGATCAAACCCATGGCATTGTAGAGAAGACATATTAGAGAACTATAAAATGAATTTTTCAGACTTAGAAGGGACGGAACTTTGGAGATACAACATAAAAAAGATTGTCTAGCATAACCACCTCGAAATCAAGGTTCAAAAGTGATACTTGGCCAACATGCGACCAAAAAAGGGAACTTCTACACCAAATAAGCCTTCATACAATCCTAGGTGGACTCTTGATGAAGGTGAAGAAATGCGCAGGGATATAAATGTTTTACAAAAGACTACAATAACAAAATATGAAATACAAGGGATGATGGATTCAACAGAAGAAAAGTTTGAGGAAATAATGGATACTAAGATGGATGGTTTAAAAAGGGAGATCATGGAAGGATTGAAAAATTTCCTAATAGAGAGGCCACCTGAAAGTGAAAATGTATCCCATGAAATTCATGATGAGGACACAAGGAAGATGAATCGAGACTGGAGAAACTCCAACTTTGGGTTGAAGACCAACCACTTTCCTAAGATTGATATGAGGAAGTTTGATGGCAAGGATCCAATCACATGCATACTTCAGATGGAGCAGTTCTTTGATCTACATGATGTGCCACACACACAAAAGGTACAAATTGCTTCTTTATATTTAAAACCCAATCAATTTTTGTAGTATCGATTGCCTTGTTCTCATAAATCACTTATCACTTGGAAAATTTTCACGGAAGAAATGATAACACACTATGAGGATACAAGGAGCAATACCTTCTTTAGCCAATTGATAAATCTCAAGAAAAAGGGTTCAGTTGCAGAGCACATTGAGAACTTCCAAATATTGAATATAAAGGTACATATATTCTAGATGAGCACTTGATTGATACATTCATAGAAACTTTAAAGGATAACATTCAACACGAGGTTCGCCTTTGGGAACCCAAATCATTGGATAATGTGTTCAGGGTGGCGAGAAATGTTGAAAGTAAAAATATGGCTATGGCTACTAGAAGGACCACTCCTAACATCTATCGAGAGAATAATGTTCCTTATTCTAAAATACCTCAACCTACAAGTTTGACACCTCAACAATTGGAGGAAAGAAAAACAAAAGATTTACGCTTTAATTGTGACAACAAGTACTGTAAGAGACATAAGTGTGGTGAGAAGAAATTATTCCACATAGATTGTGAAGAGGAAGAAGAACAATAACAAGAACAAGAACCATCTCAATATGAAAATGTAGAAGAGATTTCTTTTGAAGAGATGACTCCTATGATATCATGTAATGCATTGGATGGAATTAGCACTCCTCAAACCCTCAATATCAAAGGATATATAAAAAAGAAAAAGGTAATAGTCCTAATTGATTCTGGTAGTACTCATAATTTCATTCATTATAAATTAGCCAAATCTCTCAATTTCTTTATATATCCAACGCCAGAGTTTCAAGTAATGATTGCAAATGGAGGAACTATCAATTTCTTAGGAAAATGCCATAAGATCAATCTTACTATGGGGGAATATGTAACAAATATTCCAATGATTTCTATACCCATGGGTGGTGCTGATGTCGTACTAAGAGTCAAGTGGTTACAATCATTGGGAATAATTACTTTTAATTTTCAAGAAATTTTCACAAAATTTTCATTGGAAGGAAATGAAATTGAGTTAAGGGGTATCACAGGGAAACCCAGTAAGGCGATAAGCTCTAATGACATGAAAAAAATATTGAAAAAAGGGAATCATGGTGTAATTGCACAATTATGCCCACTAGATGTTCAAACATCTAAGCCATCAATTCCCCTAGATCTCCAAGGGATCATTGATAAGCATTCCAAAGTATTTGAAGATATTCCCAGAGGTCTTCCACCCACTCGAAATCATGATCATTCTATTCACCTAATTCCTGGGAGTGTTCATCCTAACATTAGGCCTTATAGATACCCTTATGCCCAAAAGAGTGAAATTGAGTGTATGGTTGAAGAAATGTTAGAGGCTGGCATTATTAGACCTAGCCAAAGTTACTATGCATTGGTGGTAATGGTACTCAAGAAAGAGGGCTCATGGCATATGTGTCCAGATTATAGAGAGCTCAACAAGATAAATATTAAAGATAAGTTTTCCATTCCCATCATTGATGAATTAGATGAACTACATGGATCAATCTACTTCACAAAGTTGGATCTCCATTTAGGTTATCATCAGATTAGAATGAAGGAAGCAAATATCCCCAAAACAACATTCTGAACTCATGAAGGCCATTATGAATTTTTGGTTATGCCTTTTGGCCTTACAAATGCACCTTCCACATTCGAGGGTTGATGAATTCCATTTTCAAGCCATTCCTTTGAAAATTTGTGTTAGTATTTTTTGATGTTATACTAATCTATAGCAAGTCTTGGGAGGATCATGTTCAACATGTTGACAAAGTGCTACAACTACTAAAGGAGAAACAACTATATGCCAAACCATCCAAATGTTTCTTTGGGGTGAATGAGGTAGAGTATTTGGGTCATATTGTATCTCATGAAGGTGTCAAGGTAGACCCTAACATTATTAAGGCCATGATGGACTGGCCGATTCCCAAAACATTGAAGAATCTTATAGGATTTTTGGGTTTGACTGGTTACTACTGCAAGTTTGTTCGGAACTATGGAAGAATGGCAACACCTTTAACGACATTAACTAAGAAGGATGCATTTTCATGGACTCTAGAGGCAAATAAAGATTTTGAACCACTTAAAGAGGTGATGTGCAAAGCTCCTATCTTGACCACACTATACCTCACAAAATTCTTTATTGTGGAATGTGATGCCTCGAGACATGACATTGGTGCTGTTCTAATGCAAGAAGGAAGGCCCCTTGCTTTTGAAAGTCGACCACTCAAGGGAAAGGACTTACACAAACCCATTTATGAGAAGGAAATGATGGCAATACTACATGCATTGAAACAATGATGCCCTTACCTAATAGGTAGGCACTTCAAGGTCAAAATAGATCATGATATTCTTAAATACTTCTTGGAACAAAGACTATCTTCAAAAGAACAACAAAAATGGGTGACCAAGATGTTGGGTTATGATTTTGAAATCATCTACGAAAAAAGGAAGGAACATATTGTGGCAGATGCACTCTTAAGAAAAGATGAAGATGTTGAGGCCTTTCTCTATACTATCTTGATCATCCAACCCAATTGGATAATAGAAGCGAGGGATGAATGGAAAAATGAAAAAAATGTGCAGACTCTCATTCAAAGGTTCAACTGGATTCCACTGCATCAGATAGATTTACATGGAAAAATGATTCACTATGGTACAAAGATCACTTACATTTATGTAAGAACTACCAACTCAAGCAAAAGGTACTCTTGGAATTGCACACCTCTCTGGTAGGAGGTCACTCTGTATTTTTGAAAACCTACCATAGGGTCAAGAAGGATTTTTTTTTGGGATGGCCTTAAAACCGATGTTCAAAGGTTTGTGGCAGAATGTTTGGTTTGCCAACAAAATAAGGTGGAAACAATTAAAACCCTGGGTCTTTTACAACCATTAGCCATCCCAAGTCAGCGTTGGGAGGAGGTTTCCATGGATTTCATCATAGGGTTACTGAAGTCTGAAGGAAAGAGTGTCATCATGGTGATTGTTGATAGATTGACCAAGTACACACACTTTTGTGAACTCTCTCATCCTTTCAAAGCCAGTATAGTTTCCACCGTATTCATGGAGACAATTCAAAAGCTACATGGAAGCCCAAATATTATTGTAAATGACAAATATCTCATCTTCACTGGAAATTTTTGGACATAATTATTTTCTTGTTTGGTTACTCAATTGGCTGATAGCTCCTCTTATCATCCTCAATCTGATGGACAAACTGAGATAGTGAACAAATTTCTGGAAGGCTACCTTCGTTGCTCTGTCTCTGATAAACAAACACAATGGCTCAAGTGGTTACCCTTGGCAGAATGGTGGTATAATACTTCCTTTCATACTGCAACACAAATGCAACCATTATGGCACTCTATGGATATCATCCACCTTCCATCACTTCTTCTCTAAAAGAAAAATCTAAGGTTCAAGCAGTGGAAGATTACATCGAGCATCAAAAAAAAGTTCTCCAACTCTTAAAGGACAACCTAACCATGGCACAAAATCACATGAAACAACAAGCAAATCAACATCGTCCTAAAAGAAATTTTGAAGTAGGGGATTGGGTATTTTTAAGACTACAACCATACAAAAACATGTCCCTCAATCAAGCTAAGAAGGATAATAAATTATCACCAAATTATTATAGCGCTTATAAGGTGTTGCAAAACATTGGTACTGATAACACTATGTAAATTTGTTTGGTTGAGAAAACAAATTACAGAGGTAACCTACAGACCAACTTTAATACTGGAAACTAGCCTTTCCAGCCTAGAGAGGGCACTCTCTGAGACATAGTCTCTAAAATATAATGACTTTGAATTTTTGTCTAGATTTATTGTGTTTGTGAAATGATTTTGGTTTCGCTGGCAAGGAAATGCAGAACCTTGGGCCATGGAGTCAACCCTCCGAAAGAGAGAGAAATTAATGACTTGGTAGGAGAAACTTTGAGAGGATAAATGCTAAGCAAGCAATGGTCTTTCAGTTCAAAGTTCATTGTGTGTGGAAAAATAAAGAGAAAATAAAGCAATTCAAAGCACCACTGAATATGAATTCTAAATTACTTAGAAGAAAACACAAATTTTAAATGGCGAAGTCTAAAGCACTGCACAATGAATTCTAGACTTATTACACGTTCCAATTTAAACAAAGGAAAGGCATTAATATATGGAAGACAAGAAGTACATACATATATGGGATCACAATACATCATGAGGAATCCTTGAGGAGACTTACCCCCACACTTTTTTACTTAAGATCGAACTGTCCCAGTAAAGGGATATTATTCGTTACCGAATTATTGAGATCTAGTGTGCAATAATCAAGTTGGTAAATAGTCACAATTTTCCCTTGATGGGGAAATTGTAAAATGAAAAATACTAAAGAAGTGACACTAGTCATCACATAGAACCAACTATGACCAAGAAATAAATTATAATCTAGGGACGCATCAACCACTTCAATGTCAATAGAAATGGGTTTTCCCCTTAATTCCATAGCAAAATATTACAAGAGTCCTTATGGTTGGAAACCACATCTGTCAAACAATTTAAGAGTAGTGGGAGATAGGTTAAGTTCAGGAGAACCAAAGGCTCTCCAACAAGATAAATAAATGACACAAGTGGAGGCTCCTTCATCCAAAACAGTGCGGTGGATATTTTTTCTATGAACCATAGTGTGAATTTGGAATGCTAGGTGATGGGAGAGCCTCGGTTTAAAATATTCCAAATTAAACATAATCATATTTGATGCCTATGGATCCATAGCTCTAATGGTTGAAAACAAGGCTCTACATTGACCTGGAAAATTTTGTAGAACTTCAAGCATCAACATAGCATAAGGTGATTACGCCAAATATTCAACAATGTTGTTTCTTTGAGCAACGCGTGCACTTGGATTGAAAATCGACTTTTGAATTGTGCCCTTGGGTGGGTACAAAACTGAGTCAAGAACATGCCTCTCGATATGAAGAGGGGAGGAAGATGGAGGAGGAGTGTAAGTGGGGGGATTATCAGTAGCAACTCCATTGGCATGATTTTCTGGAGGAGTGTCTTAAGTCTTAGCTTTGGTTGTTAAACTAACCATCTATTTACACACAAAAACCTGAGTGATGCTTGAGGAAGCATCCCCATGGTGGGAATAACCAGTGTTTCCCCCTTGTGGAGGGGCATGATTTTTTGGAGCCATTTGTTGCTGTTGAGTTTGGAAAGGGCCAGTTAACACTATAGGTTGGGAGGTACCCTTCAAAATTTAGTGACTTCCTTGCGATGAGGGAAGCCTTTTGTGTAGTGGTCCTCCATACAAATCATGCAGGTAAGCTTGTATTTTTTTTTCAGTTGCGTATCAATAGTTTTTGTACTCTCCTATTGGTTAGAAGATTTCTTGGATTTACCCTTATTTTTATTTTTATCTCTAGGTTGCTGAGATGAAGTGGAATGGACAACATTCACCTAGGAGGTTTGTGTAGGAGAGGGAGCAGTTTTGGTGTTGGTAACAGAACCCACCATGCCATCGACATGGGTTTCCTTAGTAGGTCTTGATGGATAATTCAACGAGAGAGGAGCATGGGGGATTATATCGTAAAGTGTGTCATACTGGGAATATACCAAGTCCAAATATTGATCATGACTGATTGCTTTCTCCTCAATGATAGCACCTCCCATGGTGACATCTCTAGCGATGGGTAAACAAAGTGACTTGGTAAACCAACCTACCAAAATTTGGTCTAGAATCGTGGTTTTAATCAACTGTCATCACCACCTCCATTCATGAATATGATCAGATATGTGAGTGGAGGTGGATTGCTTGAGAAAATTTGGAATCTCTGTATCGGTTTCATACCGAATCGACAGTTGGAAATAATTCAAAAAATCCATAGCTAAAGAGTTGAAGTCACCAAAGGAATGTCGTGGCAGTTCAATATACCATTTCATTGTTGCTCATGTGTGAGTTTGCTAGAAAGGTAGTAAATGAATGGAACCATCCATCAAAGTGTTAAAAGAACACAAAATATGGAAGGTAATTACATGGTTATTAGGATTGTATCTAGGATTCCTGTCAAATTTTGGGATATCAAAAGGTAGTTTGGTAGGGATGGGAGGCCAGAAAGCAGAATGATGTATAAGATCATTGGTCGAACGTGAAAAATTTGCAGATCTAAGGTAGAAAAGAAAGGAAGTTGTCATTTGACCTGTGGATAATTGTAGTAATCATGTGGCATGGAAACACTAGTAGGACCATATATAGGTTGTGTTTTCATGGAAAAACCAAATTGTTCTCCCATGTACTGTGTCTGACCTAATGGTCCTGCTATGTATTATGGTTGACCCCCCATGTATTGTGGTTGACCTGAGGGTCCCACCATGTATTGCGGTTTACCCGATGGTCCTCCCATGTACTACTGTTGACCTGAAGGTCCCCCCATGTATTGTGGTTGGCCCAATGGACCTCCCATATATTTTGTTTAAGAGGGTTGTTGTGTTGGAATCATGGGGTTCACAGATTGATTAGGAAAAGTTCCTTGATGAGGAATGCTCGCCGGATTAATTTGACCCCATAATGGATTTTCAACTCCTGGATATGGTTATCAAGGATACAGGCTAGTAGTAGTGGGAATGGAAGGACCTGCATGAGTGACTTTTCCCCATTTTTGTTTTTGTTTGCCCCACATAGGAGTTTGCTTCATAGTTGAGGGTTTCTCCCCAACAAAAAGTCTCCCTCCAACTAAATATTGACCTCAAATGAAGGGTATAAAAGAACTCCCCATTTGTAAAGTTGGAGATGTAGGTTGAGTAGCTTGGGTAATTGTGGTTGTATGGACAATTTGACTACTGGCCATCTGACCGATGGGATGACCAAGTAAATCAATTGGTGTGTGCATATGTAGGATTAGTGAAGCATGAATAGTACCTGATCCACATGTGAAGAGACATGTAATCGCAAGTGTTTGTGTCAGAGTAACCTGGGTCACAAGTGTTCCGAGTAAAGAATAAGCACCAATAGTAGTGATCTGCGCTCTTGCAGAATCGACTACAAGAGATAAATTGATCGATAAATGGTAAGAATAATAAGCACTAAGAAATGTCATGGATGGTAGTTCAATGAGTACTGAGCCAAGTGGATCAGTTAAAAGGGGATTCACATCAGGTACATGGCCTTCCACGAAGGTTGTGATCGGTTCTTATGCGTGTTGGCCACTTCCAGGAGATACACTCTTATTTTCATAAATTAGTTCTTCAACCATTCCTTCGTTAGAAGAGTCGTGTTGAGGTTCCTAAACTTTAGAGTCCAAACCTTGCATTTTGTGAGATATTTGAAGCCCTTGATCGACCATGGTGAAAGTAAAATAACAATCTTTAAGGCCAACTACAAACTTTGAAAGCACACACCCATAAAAAATACCTACATGTAATTAACCAAACAAATAGTATAGAAAAGGATCTTCTGAAGATGGGATGTCAAGCCACTAACGAAGATATGAGAAGTACTTACCCTGACCTCCACGTAACATCCCTTCTCAGTGAAAGCAACCCTTGCTTCGCAGGATCACCCTCCAAGGGTACTAAAAGTGATACAAATTTTGCCTCATGTACCGTGGGAATACCCCCACAATCAACGTTGTAGATACCTACAAAAGGTCAGTAAAGTTACCAACTCACAATCAACCTATGGGTGGGTACAATCAATAGTCAGGACCGAATGTATGGGCAAGATAAAAAAGTTTGAAGGTATTCTAGAGGACTAAAGACAAGTGGATTGATCATACTCTTGAGCACCTCAAACATATTTGAGATCCCGAAGCACCGAGACCAAATGAACCAGTAACACTTCAAGAAGAACCCCTAATATACATTCTTTCCACTACGATTGGTCAATCTTTGGAGGGGTAATCTACACTTCTCTTCCGCACGCGACCTTGTGTTTAACCCTTGTGTTAGAGGGGATTCCCAGATATTCCTATATGATAGTTGGATTTTGTCACTCTTTAATGTTATACAATCTTGTTTAGTAGTCTTGGATAGTTTACGCACTTTTCCTAGTCCGAAGACTCTAACATTATGCTATTGTTGGTGTACTATAAACCAAAACATGTCTAGTTGATTTTGTTAGCGCATTGGTTGATTTTAATGTCTTTCGTTACTCAGAAAGGTCAACATAGATGAAACTAATGATGTGTGAGACTTGAATCCAATAGAAATAAAAAATAATGAAATGAAAACATTTATTTTCGATGAATTCTATCTACGAGAAGGAGAAGAGTTGTTTTCTTCTTAATATAAACAAGCACTCAATGTCATGCAACTTTTCAATTTTCCTCTTAAATTAAGAGAAGAATGATGCCAGACTATCAAATAAATGTTTTTGAAATCCCAAAACAAATGCAAGACTAATTCTTTCAAAAAACGTACCAAAACAAAACTTCTAAGAATGCAACATTTTCTCTTTGTTTGGTTGTATATGCAATCACATCAGTACTTTTATGATTCCTTACTTTCAATTAATAATGAAATAATTTAATGATAACGCAAAGTAACACGAAGCAAAAATGAATCCAAACAATAATGCATTCAAAATTTTTATGAGAATCAAAAGAATCCAATTGTTAGAAAACTTGTTCAATCAAGGACTGGAAATTGTAAAAGAGAAAGGAAATCATTGTTTGAAAACCTTGAAAAATGAGTAGCAATAATCAAAGATAAATGTGAAGTTGCAATTCCAAATGAAGAATACTTCAAAATGATTTTTGAAATCAAGATAATAGAAGTTTCAAAACCTTCATGATGAGGATCAAACTATTGGTAAGACAGACTTTGACCAAAGTATCAGGTTATCCCAAGGAAATCATGCTCATTCCATAATGTTGAAGGACTTGCAATCTCAAAAGAGGAGAGAAACATTGGTGATCACAATTCATTCAATCAAACAAAGTCAAAACCAATCATAAAATACTCTTAGGAAAATATCTGAATCCAGAATCCCAGTAGAAGGAAGCAAAATGAGCCTAAAATTGACCCAGGAAGGAGATCAACGCTTGTATAATGAGGTAGATAGGGAGTTGAACATGGTTCAATTCTCCTCAAAACACTGACAGGGAGTGTTGATAATGTTTTTCAATGCTCTATGGGCCATTGTGGGGGAGTGTTGAAGCCTGGAAATGGTTGAAACAACACCAAAATTTTCCCATATTCAACACAGGTCCATAAGAGTTCAAATAACAAGCATCAACATAAAAAAGACCAAAGAAAAAACAAGATTGAAAAAACTAGAAACCTAGGAACAATTTTTCCCCAACGGAGTCACCAATTTTTCATTGTGGTGAATTCCCCATACAGACAGGTGAAATCCCCCTTAGATAGGGTTTCCTTTGATCCAAGACTAAAAGAAAAAAAATGGTAACTAATTTCCCTTTAGATATATTTTAAAAATTATAATAAGAGGGAAGAGATAGGTGATGTACCTTTTTACGATGGTTGTCCTTGTTTCTCCAACCTTTGAGCTTGTTGACCAATCTCCCAGGCGCAAGAACGGATCTAAAATGAACAAGAGAAATATCCTTCTTCTAAATTATATTGTTAGATGACAATAGATCTATCTTTGATGAATTTACAACAATACACATGCATGTAATAAGTGATACAAAACATGAAGGGAATAGGCCAAGTTATATATTAATAGAAAGACATGGTGAAGCACTTACAATCCAACATTTACATTGCAACAACTCCTCCAAGATCTCATATCCAACCCTCTCCTGAATGTCTTAAGATCATGATTATGATGATCTAATGAATTCTCCTTACAAGATCAAAGGTTTGACACTTTGAAATCCTTTCTCCGCTTTTCACCTTCGAATGCACTCATTATATAGGAGTTGGAGGCTTAACCACTATGGAGAAGATCACTCACTAGATCCACTAAATTGGGATCTCCAAGATTTTTAGGGAGAAAATATCTCTCAATGATTTTAGGGAGGAAATATCTCTCAAGATACATAAAATTAGGATATTGGTTTGATAAAATCTCTTAACCATCCATCAGACTCTCAAATTCTCCTTGAGATTATGAAACTAGATGAGAGGTGGATTCTCACACTAAATTCGTTTCCTTTTTTCAATAAAAATGGAGAATACGTGTGCACATAGTATTTTGACCTTCATATGATAAATTTCTCCCCTAACATGTCTAGGGATCATGACAAACACTTTTTCACTTAAGTGTGACAAATATGTGTGTAACAAGTATGGAATTCCCAAAGTCATTTGACAAATGTCAAGTAGAACAACATCTGACTCTACCTCATCGATGAAACTAGATGTGATCTCAAACTGTAACTTACATTGCTTAGTTACCTGTACTTGAACATTATCACAAATCCAACCCAAAGGATACAGTCTTGGATGAGACCTACTTTCCAATCCCAAATTATTAACAACTTGCTTTGAAATAAGATTCACTTGTGATCCACTATCAAAAGGTGTATCAATCTTAGTGTCCTTTGAGACAACTCATAAAGGAAACAGGTCATTTATTTTCCTTCCATCATGGATTGCATGATCCAAATGGATCTCCGCATGTGAAAGAACTTAGCGCCATGTTGATTTCAAGGTGGTGACAAAAGTATTTAAGTGGATTTAAAATGATGCTTTCTTGAGTTTTATTTCTCATGCATTTAATTATGCATTTGTGGGAAAAATACTTCATACATTTTTCATATTAGTTGATTAATGCCTTATGAAGTGCTCATGCATTTTATGAGCTTTAATAACTCATGCATTATTATTATTCACTTGTAATTAAATGATTAATATTTGTGAGAAAAAATGTGTCTCACATATTATTCATTTATTAATTATGGAAATTGGTTTTCATGTGAGAAACCACCTCACACCAATTTGCCATTTTTATCTCAATTGTAGGTTGAGAGAATCAAGGGCATGGTTGGGAATTCTTTGGGTAGTTTTGAGACTTTTCCATTTTTAAGCCTAAGATGGTTGAAGATCCTACTTTTTAGGATCTTGTTTTTTCTTCTTTGTAATTAGATCCTACAATTGTGGATCTTGTAATTAATGCTCTTAGTTGGAGAGTGAGTAAGGAAAAACTATATATATTCCTTATGTGAGCCATGTTGAGGGAGAGAGAGGAAAGGAGAGAGTGCTTAGCTATTGAAAGCCGTAGTGCTGAGCTAATGAAGAGCCATAGTCCTTGAATGTAAGAAATCCTTGAGAGCTCACTTTGAAGAAGGAATATAGAAGATCTGCATTCTAGTTGGAGCAGGTTCGGAGACGTAACCCCATAGATAAAGGGGTGAACTCCGTTATCAACATTGGTTGTCTCTCTCTTATTTGCCTTCATGTGTTTTATACTCCTTAATGTTCATTTGTATTATTTCTATGCTTGTAATGCTTTATGATAAATGAACTAATGTGCTCAATAAAACCTGCATAAGCCATAGTCAATTTTAAGATCCTCACATTGTAAACATTTGGGAGAGTAGTACTCAACCCGTTTACGAATCAAGTGGTATCAGAGCAGGTGATTTCTTTGCAGGATGGGCAGAGGAGAGAAGCATGCTGAAAGAATGCAAGAGTTGCAAGAGATCAATGACAACATTAAAGATGACAATGCAGAATTGAGAAGACTTTTGCAAGTAGCTGAAGAGGAGAAGCAGGAGCTTCAAGAGATGCTACAATACAAGGAAGAGTTATTGGCTAAGTTGTAGAAGGTTGAGAAGATGGATGCTGCATATCAAACCGAGGTATATGATGTTTCTTCATGTTTTGTTTTCTCTCAATATGAAACTAATGTTGGCATGAAGATCCTCACGAAGATGGGATATAGAGGAGGTGGAATTGGCATTAATGGTCAAGGAGTCACCCAGCCATTGGAGGTTGTACCAAGACAACCATTTACAGGCTTGGGTTATGGACATGAAGAGAAAGGGGAATGTTCAAAAGTTGCTGAAATGAAAGCCATCTCTTCACCACTGGATTCCAAGAAGGGAATCAAGACAGTTAGTCCTCATCAGTTCAAGGACAAGTCAGGAAGGTATACCAATCATTCAAGTTCTTCTTTTACATATAAGAGAAATGATTGCTTCCATAGATTTTCTAACCATGATGTAGTTAAGCATCAAACAAGGAAAATGTGGGTTAAGAAGACGGATGTTTCCATGAGAAGTGAGACCCAACAGAAGAAGAACCTTTCATATCCTCCTATAAGAAATGTACATTGGAATGGAAAACGAAGGAATTTCTGCAATTTTTGCAAAATTAGTGGCCATTGGGAGAAGAAGTGTTGGAAATTGCACCCTGAAATTTGCCACAAGTCAAGCAAGCAGAATGTAAAAGAGCCTATGAAGAAGGAGGCTCCATCCACCATTGGAAAAGCACGATTACGAGATGAAAGTGCTTGGTGCTGGTTCAGTAAGCAGTTCATAATGTTTCTGCAAGTTTTATTTCTGCTATGTTGCAAAATTTCAAGTTTTATGGGGGCAGGTATCTCCCTTTTGATGGAAAACACCCAATTTTTTTTTGACTCGGAATTGAGAAGAAATGGCGTAGTTGCCGGGGATCAGGTGCATCGGCGGAACCGGCCATTGTCAAAGTTATCTCTGATTTGAAAGACTCCATGGTCCAAAAGATGGGATGGAAACCTGGAGAAGGTAGCGAATGCATGGGAAAAGAGCATGGATGGTCATGTCACAGGAAATATTTTACTCATGAAGGCTATTCAGTACAGTGGATACGGGGGAGGCGCTGGAGCTCTCTAGTACATGGATGCTCCAATCTCCACTCCAAAGAAAGGTGAATTACTGATTAAGTTGGAGGCAACTGGTCTGAATCCAGCAGATGGGAAACTACAAAAGGGACAACTTCGTCCTCTCCTTCCATCGAAATTTCATTTTATCCCTGCGGTGGATGTTGCATGGGTATCAACAGATCTCGGCACCAGCTACAATGAGGATCATCAAGAAACAACGAGATCTGAGAACACTATTGCTGAACGTCATCAACAAATTATGTTTGTTTTAGCCCCCTTTCAGCTGGCAGGCCCTTTAGAGTTGTTTTCACAGAGACACAGAGACACCAGCAGAAGAGGAATCAGTTCCCCTCGTAGACTACCAGGTGACGACTTCTTTTCCACATATGTGAATCAACAAGTGGGTTCTTCGCCATTGCCTTCTACATTACAAAGATTATTGACAAAAACTGATAGTGTTAGTGAGCGGAGGCCGCACCCAAATGGGATAGAAGATTCTACACCAAAATCCAGAATCAGAACCCACGACTCAACCACCAACAAGAACGGATAGCGTCGACCAATAATCTCAGACGGTGAAATCTCTGAATCTGAGTCAAGAAAAAGGAATTGGCGGAATCCCTCTAGCGCTCAGCAAGGGTGATGAGCGCACAGACACCGTGTAATCCGAAGCCATCACTATTTTGTTGTTTTTGGCAATGTTGAGGCTCGTTTTCTCCCGAGAGCTATTTACCTAGAAGGATATTTTCATTTCTCTCTTCCCAAATGAGATTCGATTATGAACCAACCATTGCAGACAAGGATCTTTGTTTGAAGGTCGTTTCTGATGTAATAGAAGGATATATACATCACTCTGGATGTGTAGGCCTTTCTGAGAGTTGCATGAGGGGAAGAAACTCTCGAGATGAAGCCTTGGTATATCCCACTGGTTCACAAAGATGCAATGAAGAGAAACTTCATAATTGTTTGTCTATTGTGGATCTACATGGTTGTGTGGAGAAGCTGTAGATCTTGGTTGCACCCGCACACTTGTCGGTGAAGTGTTTGACGACATGGAGCTGGAGATCCATGTGGAGGTCGAGGATTCAAATACGAAGAGGTCGAGGGTACAAATTCGAAGGCCCTTGACATGGTAGAGGATGAGATCTCTATTTATCCGGGAACTGTTAGACAACAAATTTCGACGAGTAGAAAAATACGTTGAAAGGATAACGTCTATGCACTGATCAAGGACGAGATTTCTATTTATCCGGGAACTGTTAGACAACAGACTTCGACGAGCAGAAAAATCCATTGAAAGGATAACGTCTTAGCACATAAGAAGGTAACACTCCCTCCCGGGCGGCACAAGATAATAATTTTGGATGAGACATGTAGTCGTTTAAAGACCCTGTATGATCTTGGTTATTCTGCAACTGACATCATTTTTCCGTGTGATTAAAAATTATGATATGCCCGAGTATCTAAAGTTGGAATTTATAAGGGAAACTAGTTTTGCACATATGAGGATGTTAGATGGAGTTGGTTCACTTCTCCAGTTATCTAGTCTTCTTGCCAAGTTATCCATTGTTCGATACGTCCAAAGCTGCATAGCTGTGTTTGGGTTTGGTAATGTGCGTTTGTTCAGGCCAGTAAAGTGCCACGAGGTGGTGAATTGATTGATGGGAAGTATCCATAGAGCCGAGACTTATTACTTGGATTTATTTAAGCACTGAGACTTGGTTGTTGCAGGTCACACAGGCCATTACATAGCAAAAGAATCAAGAGCGAAGACTTTGGACTTTTTCTCCATCATTTCCCGCACTTTCGAGGACTGTATAGTTCGTTGTTTGGAGTTCGAATGAAGGAAACGTCCATATGCCAAGCATTAGATTTGGTAAAGCTGACTATTAAAACTTTTGTTTTGATCATATACCCTAGTTTTAAATACTTATATATGCACATGAAATATGTCATAGTCGGGGTCTCCTTGGTGATAACGTGCAAAAGTTGCCTGGAGATGGTTCTATACTTTGGTTTTGAAACCTAATGAATTTTTTCCACATGTGTTGGGGAGTTGGGTTTTATAAGTGCACATATTTTGTAATGGGTACATAGAACCATAGAAGTTTCCCATTGGTGCATATCTCGACATTTGAGTTGGCATAAGAATTGCCTTGTAATTTGATGTAAAATGATCATGAAGCATTGGAA
>ML780001.1:461653-482172 GCA_009831015.1 Picea engelmannii
ACTCCTTAATGTTCATTTGTATTATGTCTATGCTTGTAATGCTTTATGATAAATGAACTAATGTGCTCAATAAAACCTGTATAAGCCATAGTCAATTTTAAGATCCTCACATTGTAAACATTTGGGAGAGTAGTACTCAACCCATTTACGGATCATTGCATTAGCCTTTGAAGAAGAAGTACGTGAACCAAAACTTGCAACAAAATATTTACCTTTGATTCCAATAGATGTAACCTTAGTTTCATCCTCAGATTCTGATCCAAGATCATGAACTATGGTCATGGTATTCTCTTTACCCTTCCTAGATTGAGCCCACTTTGGTTTCAATTATGGATGCAACCTCCAAGAATGCTTCTCATCATGTCCTTTCTTCTTGTAGTGAGAACATATAGACTCCTTCTCTTAATCATTCTTCACTATAGTTGTCTTCTTACTCTTTCCTTTTCCCTTCGACTGCTCATTGAATTCATGTGGCTCCTCTAACACATCCTCAACAACATGTTTTTATTTTCTAGCTTCAATATGAGTAGCTTGAACTGATACTTCATCAATATTAGTAGGATTACACATCAATATAATATGGTGAATATATGAGTGCATACCACCAATATACTTTAGAAGAGTCTCAGGAGTTTGTAATGGAATTCCCAAAGATAATGCCTTCCTCTTAAATTCTTGTGTATAAGATTGAAAATTTTCCCCTTTTCCTTGTCTTATATGTCACCAAGCAATAATTGATGTCTTCTTATAAGATAATGGATAAAATTGTTTTCTTAATGTAGTAGTAAATTCAACCCATGAAGAAATGATTTTACCATGTTGAATAATATCAACTTGTGTCTGACTCTCCCACCATATCAAAGTTGTTCCACTCAGACAAAGAGTAGCCAATTGTATCCTTGAATTATCTTGTATGATTTTATTTACCCTACAATACACTTCAATATGTTTGACCCAATTATCCAACTTCTCTACATTCAACTCTTAGAATGAGAAGACATCTTAGAATAGTTTTTTCTCTTATGAGAAGAATGTTCAATTTCATTGGTAGAAGATAATGACCATTGTTAGTCACCATTAAATTTTTATTGTGTGAAATCAAGATTTCAGAATCTAGCGGAATGCTAAACTGGTTTCTCCTGATAAACTAGGAAAGGGGATAAATATGGTAGGGAAGGGCTAAATCTGGCAGGAGCACTAAGCTGATCGGGTCCGAAACATCATGGATCTTGTGTTCTCAATATCAACGACTGATAATGATTTTTTTGGGGAGGGGGGATTTTCACGAGGTTGAATTTTGAAGGGTGGTCCCGAAATTGAAACCACGGTTTTCCATCGGAGGTACATGGCAGCACCAGGTGCATTTCAAGACAAAAAGCGGGTTGCCTCAAACCACTTTCTCACGCCCCCCAAAAATGGAAAAGTATAAAAGGGCATTTAGTCATTTATTTTATTGATTATTATTTGAACGTTGGACCGTTAGAACCTTGGCATGACTTCTGTCTTTCACCTGTATCTAAAAAATACACCAACTGCACACCATTTCTGCTCGTTTCCAGGTATTTTTCATCACAACCATGGATACCATCATAAACTTAGTAATAGAACAAGATCTTGTGGAAAATGAAGAAGCCCTAATTGACCGAGACGTAGATGTTTTTGATGTTGAAATAACTATTTCTCCTATCTCTGTGTCCAAAAGCAACTTGTCCGATAAAGTGGGAAGATGTATACCTTTCCTTGAAGTAGTCCAGGCCACCATAGTCCCTTATGCTGTCAAAATTGATTTCCCGTTTCCCAAATTTATAGGTTGGTGCATCGAATAGTATTCCCATGAAGAAAGAGTCGTTGTAAATAAACAAGGGTTCGAGGTCTTGTGTAGGGTAGAGAGTCTACCAATTCGAGAGCCCCTCGATATTCCATAGTCTTTTTCCACGATTTTTAAACCTTTCAATAAGGAGAAATTGATTAAGGTGTATAGAGAATGTTCATAAGAGGTCCAAGATCTGTTTTTATAGACAATTATCAAACCTGAACATTTTTCAGAAGGTCTATCTTTGCCTATGAATGTAAATATAATGGTCATTGAATTCCAATGGGTCTACTCCCTATTGATTCAAGTTTTAGGTCTAGACAATGAAAAAAATATGTGGTTGAAGTCATGCTCAATTTCCTTTTGACCTTTTTTAAGTCAGAGTTTGGTCTGCCAGTCCATATCACCTTTGATCAATTCCTAGCTAATAATATCCATAAACAACTAGTGAATTTTCACTCCCTAAGACATTTTAGATACTAAACATATCTATTGAGAATTTTCCTGGAAACCAACAAGAGGGAATTTTCTAAAGCACCATTTGTTTCAACTGAATGTAAAAGAATTACATTACTTATCTTCATCAACAAAGTCATGTCTAGAGTTTATAGTTTGATTTTCAATTCCATCCTACCTAGAGTTTTGGATGACATGAGAAGCTATCTATAGCCAAATCCAGAGAACAGAGTGGGGGATTGGGTACTATTCATGCACTCAACAATAATTTTGGTTTATGGTTGTCATGAATCCCTTTACCTATTGCCTATTTTTCTAACTCCTAGAATCTTTTCCATTGAATTCACCAGGCAGAGAATTATATCCGAGACAAAGCATTTCCCGAAGTTGCAAAAATCCTCCAACCTTAAGTTCCATTTTATCATTGGCCCCTTCATTGTAAAATTCAGATCATGCTTATCTTAGGTTCAAGCAAAGCTCAAAGAGTTTGGTTTTGCATAGCTTCAGGGAAGAAGGCATGATCCACACCAAATGATATCCAAGAGAAGATTGATGAACAAACAAGCCCCTTATGAGCATGAACAAGTTGATGGTTTTGATAAGATGGAAAATATAGAAGTGTGTGTTGATGTGGAAGTAATATTGCAACCAATCCAAACATAGAAAGTGGAGGAAACCCTACAACGAAGTCAAACACAACAAGCTCCTCACAAGCTCCTCACAAACTGATAATCAAAGTTCCTAAGACAAGTGTTTACAACAAGAGAAGTAGTTCAGAGGCCATGAACATCAATGACCAACAAACTTCCCCAAAGAAGATGAATGTTACATAGCCAACACAGATTGTGGATTTAGAAGAGGAAGAGTTCAGAGAGCAAGCTAATCTAGATATGGTGGAAAGTGGTACTAACACTATATAAGTTGAAAAATAAAATAAACTCCAAAGTGAAGGTAGCTCAAGAAGTTTTAGCAATAATAAATACATTTTTAAGACAACTGAGTCAACTTATCAGTCTAGATAATATTTGGTGAAAAAGTATGCTGAGAAGGGTAATATATCCCTGGGTTAGATGAGGGATTCAATCCCTGAAGTGGAAAAAATTTCTTAGCATAAATATTATCTCTTCATAGTAAGGGATGTTGAAAAGAGGACCTTTAATATTGCAGTTGCAGATGAAGACAAAGTCTCTGAAATAAAGATAAAATATGATAACATAAGTGCCCCAGACAAGGTCAAGTTCCACAAACACACTAGTGACATGCTATATTCTGATTACTTTATCTTAAGTTTAAAGAATTCAAAACTATCATATTATACAATGAAATTGGAAGGAAAATTGAGGCAGGAAAAGGCATCTAGCAGAGCTTGGTAGACTCAGGTCAAGAGGCTAGAATATGAAGGTCCCCAAGGGTTGAAGTCTTCATTGGATGAGAAGGACAAATTAATTCAAATTTTGAAGAAGAAATTGAAAATGTCTGCTACAAATCATCCAAAAACAATAGAATTGGTTGCTCTAGAATAGGAAAAGGAAACACTTCGTCAAGAGACATTGGACTACAAGGCTAGGGTGTTGCAGCTAGAACAAGAAAAGGTGAAATGGTCACAAGAGCAGACATAATTGCTAAACAAGGCTATATTTGCAGCTCCTGCTGCAGAAGTTGGGTCAAAAACTGAAGGACTTGTCCAAGATATGTCACAAGTTAGCTTGAAAGAAGGAGAAATCAAAGGAATGAAAGGAAGAATAGAGAAATTGAAGCAGGAATTGCAAGCAAAGGATGAAAAGATAGCTCAATTTCAAAAGGAAAATGAAGTCTTGCAAGAAAGAATAAATAAATTGAAGATGAGGTTAAGAGGCAAAGGTCTATTGCAGGAGGCCAAACATATCATCTTGGACTCTATAACTGCTGAAGCTGCCAAGTTCAAATCATATTTGAATTTCATTAATGATATAGACAACATAACCATCACAACTAGAAATAGTTGCACTGTTGTAAATGAAACTTTAGCAAAGAAACCATCAGAATGGGCCCAAAACGCCATAAATCTACTCAACGTTGTTCTTATTGCAGACCTTCAGACTATTGGGGTTAAAGACAAAAATACATTGATTATCTGAGCTAGGAGGGTTATTTCTAAACATAACTTGTTGAAATCAGTCCAAAATAAGGCAACACAGATGGAACATAGTGTACAAGAATTCAAAGATTTGTTTGAAGAATTGTTTGCCAAAGGTATTCCACCATTTTGGGATGGAAAGGGAAAATTGTATGATCAGGAAGAATACAATGCTTGTTTGACTAAGTGCAGAATGGATCATTCTAAGTTCAAAATCCTGGAGGAAAATATGAAAGGAGATACATTAGTTGAGCATATGATCACAGACTTTGAAATTCTGAATCAATTCAAAGCAGTAAATCTTGGACTGTCGGTCATGTCATATGCATTCTGCATTGATCTGGATATTCTGATAAAGGAAATGACAGATTATGATATTCCTTCTGACTTGCAATGGAAGGAAATGATCAGGTTGGGTAAGACAAAATGCAGTTTTCCAGGGCCCAGTAAATGATGTCCAGATGTCACTAGAGATGACAGATCATGTGAAAGACCGAAGCAGAACAAGTGGCAAAGAAAGGGACCGAAACGCCAGAGGATCCAGAGTCCGGATCAAGAAACATTTTCTTGCTGATCATTGTAATTGGTTTCAAAACCAAAACCTTTCTTTCTTATCATTGTAATCAGTTTCAAAACCAAAACGTTTCTTTATAATCATTCTAACCGGTTTCAAACTGAAGGAACTTAACTTGTATAAACATTAGGAGTTCCAAATGTATTAGTTGTTGGCAGAAGTGCAAGGGCATGATCTTAGCTATTTGGAATTTGAATGTAATTTTCTGAAGCTGAATACAATACACATGCAAATGTCCTAAATTTTCCACAAAAAGATTCTAATGGTGGTGGTTTGAGTTTCATCTTCTTTCTTCGTATGTATTTCCTGTGTGATTAAATTTCATTTTCACTATCTTTTGTTTAAATTGGATAGTTAAAGGCCCATAATTCATCTTGTGATGCTCTCAGATTAAGCAATTTAAACTGTGTTAAGTTCTTCCTAACTAAGTCATAATTCATTTTATTTAATGCTCTGATGCAATTATATGTTTTTCCTTTCTTCTTACACTCTGCAAATTACAATTTATAACTCGGATTCATCACCTCATTTATCCTTTATCCTATGGATATTTCTATTGACCAGTCAGTGGCTCCATTCATTTTTAGAAGTTTGACTCCATATCCCTAAGTGTCCCTCCCCTTCCTTGCCAGCGAAATTATAAAAAACCCTTCAAAGAAACAAAAACTAGCCATTGACTTGTTAAAGAAAACTCATATGTTAAAGACCAAGTGACATGAGAGAGCCCTTTCTGAGCCGAGAAGGCTAGTACCCATCTCTAAAGTGGTTTGTAGGTTACATCTGTTGTTTGTTTTATCAGCCAAACAAATTTACAGAGTGACAACATTTTGGCGCTGCTATCGGGGATGAAACTTAAGATTTTCCTTGGGAAAAGAACGACTTAAAGATTCAGATTTGATTCTTGAGGGTGAAAGTGAATCAAATACCTTATTGGAAGAAACTAAATTTACCCTGGTGACTCAATTATAAAGAGACCAGTAGCATAAAGTAGTTTGAGTAAGAAATCCTGGCTCCCAAGAGAATTCATACCAGAAGAAATCCAAACCCAGAAGCAATAATCCTTGTGTCTAATCCTGATAAACTTGTACAGAAAAGAAAAGAAAGGCCAATAAGCCCCAATGCTGACCAGTCCCAATTTTGCAAAATACTTTATATTGTTTTATTTTTCCTCACAACACACCATTGCTGGTGTTTTGTTACAAAAATATGAACAAAAATTTCAAAGGCCTATAGCCTACTACAACAGGACATTGAAGGATTCCCCACTAAAGTATGATATCATGGAAAATCATGCTTATGCATTGGTCAAGGATCTAAAGGAGTTTAGAGTTTATATCTTTCATTCCCATACCATTGCTTATGTGCCTAACAGTTTTGTGAAGGACATTTTGACTTAGCCTACTCCCAAGGGTAAAAGGGGCAAGTGGATAGCTGTGTTGTTGGAGTATGACCTCGAGATCAAACCTACAAAGTTGATCAAGGGGCAGGGACTTGCAAATCTGATGGCACAATCAAATTTCGAACTCTTAGGATTTAATTTCATTGCTGATTTATCAACATATTCAGAAGAAGAAAAGGTCCCTCAGGTATCCCAAAAAATCCTTGACTCCCCATGGTATGCTAACATTCTTTATGTGGTAAGAAATTTGTAGGCTCCCCCTGAATTGAGAAAAACCAAGGCCAGGGTTTTGAAGCTAAAGGAAACAAAGTTTTGCATTCTAGAACATTCTCTGTATTGGAAAGATCCATGTGGGATATTGTTGAGTTGTTTTCTGGAAGAAGAAGTAGAAAAATCCATTAGAGAGTTTCATAAAGGTAATTGTGGAGGGCACCATTATTGGAAAACTACTGTGCACAAAATATTGAGGGAAAGTTTCTATTGGCCTAGCATTTTTTATGATGTTTACAAAGAAGTTTCAAGCTGTCATGAATGGAAAATTTTTGATGGGAAGAGAAAAATGTAGCCTTTTCCTTTGAAGCCGATCTTTGTTGAAGCACCATTTAGGAAATGGGTCCTTTATTTCATAGAAGAAATTCATCCACAATCCTCAGCTCAACATAAGTGGATACTGACATCCACAGATTACTCCACAGATTACTTCACCAAGTGGATTGAGGTAGTCCCCACAAGGCAAGCCACTGATACTGTTATCATTCAGTTTTTGGAAAACAATATTTTGTCTAGATCTGGTTGTCCAGTTAAAATCATCACTGACAATGCAACAACATTCGAGTCCAAAAAGATGGAGAAATTTTGCAGTGATTACAATATAAATCTTAGCCATTCCATAGTTTATTACCCTCAAGGTAATGGGTTGGCTGAGTCATCCAATAAGAGTTTGACCAGAATTATCAAAAAAATGCTACAAGATAACAAAAAGGCTTGGCAGAAGAAGCTTATTTGTGCACTATGGGATGACAGGATCACTACTAAAAGGTCTATTGCCACTTCACCTTTCTAGTTTGTGTCTGACACAAAGGAAATTTTTCCTACTTCATTAGGACTGCCAGTGATGAGATTGCTACAAGAGCAAGATGCTGAGCCAAATGCCACTCAAAGGAGGACAAATGAACTAATCAATGTTCAACAAGCAAGAGAGAAAGATTTCAATGACTCTCAACTTCACCAAGATAGGATTAAAAAATATTTTGACATGCATACTAAGGAAGATGATTTCAAAGTGGGAGATTTGGTGTTGAAATGGGATTCTAGGAATTAAGACAGAGGAAAGCATGGAAAATTCGACCATATGTGGTTGAGACCTTTCAAAATTGTGGCATACCATGGAAATAATGCATATCTGCTACATGAACATAATGGAGATCTCATTGGTGGGGGACCTATGAATGGCAGGTTTCTCAATAATTATCTTGCTTAAAGAAGTTTTCACCCTTTCCATTTCATTATATATAACTCATTTTGTTTTTTAGTTGAAGCATTTGAAATCAAATCAATAGAAAATTGAATCACGAAGCGAAGGCCCTAAGTTTATGCTGAGTATATTTGGAGTTATGTGAACAAATTTTCGTGAATAAGTTGTTGATTGATTTAGTTGCATGAGTGAAATAAAGCCTAATGGACAAGCACTTGGTTTCTCATTCTTTTCTACCTCTCTGGGAGGATAACATCCCCAGTTGGAGCCCATGTTAGTAACCATTACATTTTTATTGTGTGAAATAAAGATTTTAGAATCTAGCAGAGCGCTAAACTGCTTTGGAAGCCTGATAAACTAGGAAATGGGCTAAATATGGTAAGAAAGGGCTAAATCTAGCAGGAGTGCTAAGATGATCGGGTATGAAACATCATGGATCATGAGTTCTCAATATCAATGACTGATAATGATTTCAGAGGGAGAAGTTGCATGGGGTTTAATTTTGAAGGGCGATCCCAAAATTGAAACCACAGTTTTCCATTGAAGGTATGTGGCAGCACCAGGTGCATTTTAGTACAAAAAGCAGGTTGCTTCAAACCACTTTCTCACACCCCCGAAAAATGGAAAAGTATAAAAGGGCATTTAGTCATTTATTTTATTGATTATTATTTGAACCATGTAACGTTAGAACCTTGGCATGACCACCGTCTTTAACCTGCAGCTCAACAATACACCAACTGCATGCCATTTCCACTCATTTCTAGGTATTTTTCATCACAACCATGGATCCCATCATAACCTCAGTAACAAAACAAGATCATGTGGAAAATGAAGAAGCCCTAATTGACCGAGACACATATGTTTTTGATGTCAAAATCACTATTTCTCCTATCTCTGTGTCCATAAGCAACATGTCCGATAAAGTAGGAAGAGTATACCATTCCTTGAAGCAGTCCAGGCCAACATAGTCCCTTATGTTGTCGAAGTTTCTTTCTTGTTTCCCGAATTTATAGGTTGGTGCGTTGGAAAATATTCCCATGAAGAAAGAGTCGTTGTGAATAAACAAGGGTCTGAGGTCTTATGTAGGGTAGAGAGTTTGTCAATTCGAGAGTCCCTTGGTATACCAGAGTCTTTTTCCACAATTTACAAACCTTTCAATGAGGAGAAGCTGATTAGAGTGTATAGAGAATGTCCATCAGAGGTCCGAGATATGTTTTTACAGACAATTATCAAACCTGAACATTTTTCAGAGGGTCTGTCTTTGCTGATGAATGTAAATATAATGGTCATTTAAGTCCAATGGGTCTACTCCCTATTGAGTCAAGTTTTAGGTCTAGACAATGAAAAATATGTGGTTGAAGTCATGCTCAGTTTCCTTTTGACCTTTTTTTAAGTCAGAGTCTGGCCTATCAGTCCATATCAACTTTGATTAATTCCCAGCTGATAATATCCATAAACAACTAGTGAATTATCGCTCCTTAAGTCATTTTAGATACTACACCTATCTGTTGAGAATTTTCCTGGAAACCAACAAGAGGGAATTTCTTGAAGCAACATTTGTGTCAATTGAATGTAAAAGAATTACATTACTTATCATCATCAACAAAGTCATTTCTAGAGTTTATAGTTTGATTTTCAATTCCAACCTACCTAGAGTTTTGGATGACATGAGAAGCTATCTACAACCAAATCCAGAGAACTGATCCGAAATCGGTGCTTAGCAATTTTCACACTATGCCTTCAATTTCATCAAGACCTTTTCTGAGAATGCATGTGATTATATAGGAAAAAAAAAATTAAATAATGAAGAGAAATAACATATAAATCAAAGAAGCAAACCATCAACAATTTGAACACCATAAGTTGATAATGGAGTTCGGAAAAACACACCTACGTCTCAGGGCCTTTGTCTTCAATGAGGGAGGCTTCTTTATTCAAAGTTAAATGATTAAAATCTACAGAAAAATTACATCACATAGGTCTCTAACTATCTCAGCTATATTCTATTTTGTCTTAGGAACCTGACGCAACAGACAAAACCGAAAAGGGAGTAGTAGAACTCCCGGAAAATGCCTCCAAAGCTCAGCTACTCTTCACTGCTCAAGACAACTTGACCTTGGCAAGTTCGTACTCAACTTTATTCAAGATTATTGCTTCTTATTGCTTCCCTTCAAACATTAAAATGGATTGGTTTATATATCCATGAAGTAGAGGGATCACAACCCAACAACCCACCTCTTGTGGCACTCAAATTGGGCCAATATCCACCAAGATATGGCCAAAACTGCCCAAAAATCCAATAAAATCCACTAACCTAAAGTTAGAAAACCCACTTTGCATAAATAAATGGGCTAATCCCCCAAATATGGGCGTGCACACCCTAAAATCGGTCATATTTCACATAGGTGGCCAAGTGCTAGCCCAAAGGGCTATGCGCTGACCCCTTTTCCGAATTTAATGGTCACATATGGTATGGGGATAGGACCGCGCCCTTGGGGTGTGCCTAAACCCTTGGTTCAAGTCCCTGCATATATGATGGAATGGTTCTACAAAGGTGCACGATGGTGGTTATAAACATAGCACCCACGTCCCTATCCACTGTGGTCACAGGTGATGTAAAGAAACCATGGGCTAGGGCTTAGCCCCAACCCCCTTCCACCTCTTCTTAACACTTTAAAACACTTTAAATAAATGTTTGCAGACTTGTAGTAATAATTCCCACATTGGTGCAATGGTAATCTGCCCGGGCTCCAAGGCATAGCCTCCTATCGGAGGTCCCGAGTTCGAATCCTTCGAACTCCAAAATTTTGCATATGAATATTTCAACCAACACCTGGGTGCCACATGACAACCCAAGTCTAGGCCACATGGCACCACCCTATTCACTGAGTTTGATGCCACTTGTCAACTACCAGATGGTCCACTTGTCCGCCACCTTTCCACCTAGTCAGTGTCGTACCAAGCCACGTTTCACAATCCGATTAGACCCCACATCTGCCCAATCAACATGCCTGTCCAGTCATTGTTTGCCACATGTCACCGTATGGGCGTGACACGTTAGCTGTACGGGTGCCACGTGTCACCCTTTCAGTAGTGACATGTGTCACCTCCTAGTTGGTCCACGTTAGTTGTATGGAATCTGCCACGGTGCTGCCACATCATCTGTATGGTCGTATGACCTTTATAGTCAGCTGCCATGTGGCACTGTACAGACTGTTCAGACTGTACAGTCAACATTTTTTTACATATTTGGAAAAACGAACAAATCACCATAACTTGAGCATATGACGCCCGTTTGAGCTCAATCAAGTTGTGTTGGGTTTGTATCAATGAGGCCTACGCACACGTCTGTTTTGAAGACATTATCAGAACATTGATTTCTTAGGCCTTTCTGAGCCCTATCAAGCTCCTGGATCCAAATTTGGATCAAGAACAATGGGGGATTGGGTACTATTCATGCACTCAACAATAATCTAGGTTTATGGTTGTCATGAATCCCCTTACCTATTGCCTATTTTCTGACTCCTAGAATCTTTTCCCTTGAATTCACCAGGAAGAGAATTATATCCGAGACAAATCATTTCCTGAAGTTGCACAAAGTCTCCAACCTTAAGTTCCCTTTTATCATTGGCCCCTTTATTATCAAATCCAGGTCATTCTTATCTTAGGTTCAAGCAAATCTCAAAGAGTTTAGTTTTGCACAACTACAGGGAAGAAGGTATGATCCACACCAAATCATATCCAAGAGAATATTGATGAAAAAACATGCTCCTTATGAGCATGAACATGTTGAGGGTTTTGATAAGATGGAAAATCTAGAATTCTGTGTTGATGTGGAAGCAATCTTGCAACCAATCCAAACACAACAAGTGGAGGCAAACCTACAACAAATTCAAACACATCAAGTGGAGGCAACCCTACAACAAATTCAAACACAACAAGGTCCTCAGAAACTGATAATCAAAGTTCCTAAGACAAGTGTTTACAACAAGAGAAGCAATTTATAGGCCATGAACATCAATAACCAACAAACTGCCCCAAATAAGATGAAGGTTTCATAGTCAACACATATTATGGATTTAGAAGAGGAATATTTCAGAGACAAAGCTAATCTAGATATGGTGGAAAGTGGTACTAGCACTATAGAAGTTGAAAAGGAAAATAAACTCCAAAGTGAAGGTAGCTCAAGAATTTTTAGCAGTAATAAATACATTTTTAAAACATATGAGTCAACTTATCAGTCTAGAGAAGATTTGGCGAAACAATATGCTGAGAAGGGTAATATAGCCCTGGGTGAGATGAGGTATTTAGTCCCTGAAGTCGAAAAAATTTCTCAACATAAATATTATCTGTTTATAATAAGGGATGTTGAAAAGAGGACCTTTAATATTGTAGTTGCATATGAAGACAAAGTCTCTGAAATAAAGATAAAATATGATAACATAAGTTCCCTAGACAAGGTCAAGTTCCACAAACACACTAGTGACATGCTATATTCTAATTACTTGAGCTTAAGTTTAAAGAATTCAAAACTGTCATCTTATACAACAAAATTGGAAGGACAATTGAGGCAGGAAAAGGCATCTAGTAGAGCTTGGTAGACTCAGGTCAAGAGGTTGGAATCTAAAGGCCCCCAAGGGTTGAAATCTTCATTGGATGAGAAGGACAAATTAATTCAAAGTTTGAAGAAGAAATTGAAAATGTCTGCTACAGAGCATCCACAAACAACAAAATTGGTTTCTTTAGAACATGAAAAGGAAACACTTCATCAAGAGACATTGGACTACAAGGATAGGGTGTTGCAGTTAGAACAAGAAAAGGTGAAATGGTCACAAGAGAAAACATAATTGCTAAACAAGGTTGTAGTTTTAGCTCCTGCTGCAGAAGTTGGGTCAAACACTGAACTACTTGTCCAAGATATGTCACAAGTTAGCTTGAAAGAAGGACAAATCAAAGGGATGAAAGGAAGCATAGAGAAATTTAAGAAGTAATTGCAGGCAAAGGATGAAAAGATAGCTCAATTTCAAAAGGAAAATGAAGTCTTGCAAGAAAAAATAAATAAATTGAAGATGAGGTTAAGAGGCAAAGGTATGTTGCAGGGGGCCAAGCATATCATCTGGGAATCTATAGCTGCTGAAGCTGCCAAGTTCAGATCATATTTGAATTTCATTAATGATAAAGACAACATAGCCATTACAACCAGAAATAGGTGCACTGTTGTAAATGAAACTTTAGCAAAGAAACCATCAGAATGGGCCCTGAATGCCATAAATCTACTCAACGCTGTTCCTATTATAGACCTTCAGACTATTGGGGTTAAAGACATAACTACATTGATTATATTCCCCATGAGGGTTATTTCTAAACATAACCTATTGAAATCAGTCCAAACTAAGGCAACACAGATGGAACAGAGTGTACAAGAGTTCAAATATTTGTTTGAATAAATATTCACCAAAGGTATTCCACCATTTTGGGATGGTAAGGGAAAATTGTATGATCAGGAAGAATACAATGCTCATTTGACTCAGTGTAGAATGGATCATTCTAAGTTCAAAACCCTAGAGGAAAATATGAAAGGAGCTACATTAGTTGAACATATGATCACATACTTTGAAATTCTGAATCAGTTCAACGCAGTCAAGCTTAAACTGTCGGGCATGTCATATGTGTCCTGCATTGACCTAGAGATTCTGATAAAGGAAATGACAGATTATGATATTCCTTTTGACTTGCAATGGAAGGAAATAATCAGGTTGGGTATGAAAAAATGCATTTTTCTAGGGCCCGACAAATGATGTCCAGATGTCACTAGAGATGGTAGATCACGTGAAAGACCAAAGAAGAACAAGTGGTGAAGAAAGGGGTCGAAACACCAGAGGAGCCACAGTCTGGATCAAGAAACATTTTCTTGCTGATCATTGTAATCAGTTTCAAACTGAAACGTTCCTTTCTTATCATTGTAATCGATTTCAAAACCGAAACATGTCTTTATAATCATTGTAACCGATTTCAAATCGAAGGAACTCAACTTGTATAAATATTAGGAGTTCCAAATGTATTAGTTGTTGGAAGAAGTGCAAGGGCACGATCTTAGCTATTTGGAATTTGAATGTAATTTTATGAAGCTGAATAGAATACACATGCAGATGTCTTGAATTTTCTATGAAAAGATTCTAATGGTGGTGGTCTGAGTTTTGTCTTCTTTCTTCGTATGTATTTCCTGATTGCTTGAATTTTATTTTCACTGTCTTCTGTTTAAATTGGATAGTTAAAGGCCCAAAATTCATCTTGTGATGCTCTCGACTTAAGCAATTTAAACTGTGTTAAGTTCTTCCTAACTAAGTCAGAATTCATTTTATTTAATGCCCTGATGCAGTTATATGTTTTTACTTTCTTCTTAGACTATGCAAATTACAATTTATAACTTATATTCATCACCTCATTTTTATCTTCTGGAGAGTTATACCGACCAGTCAATGCCTCCATTCATTTTCAGAAGTTTGACTCCATAGCCCTAAGTGTCCCTCCCCTTCCTTGCCAACAAAATTATAAAAAACCCTTCAAAGAAACAAAACCTAGCCATTGACTTGTTAAAGAAAACTCATATGTTAAATACCAAGTGAGAGGAGAGAGCCCTCTCTGAGCTGTGCAGGCTAGTACCCAACTCTAAAGTGGTTTGTAGGTTACCTTTGTCATTGTTTTTATTAGCTAAACAAATTTACAGAGTGCTAACAATCATGATGAGGACGATGATGATGATGATGGAGACAAAGGAGGATGTAAATGTTCTTCACCTTCTCCTTCTTCTATCATTTCTGCATTCTTTACTGATGTACTTTCTCCCTTGGATCTCTTTCGATCCTTGTACATTTCTTCCACCATGGAAATCATTAAACTAAATGCCTCGAAGAAATCATCTTCTGAGTCATAAGGACCTAACCTTCTTGTTGAAGCCATTTCTCCTCTTCAAGTGAAGGTCCTTGAACCAATTTCAAGATTATAACTTGCAAGATTTCTTTCACCTCTCTTATATTTGGACCTCGTAAGCATTCACTTGCAAATAAATGTCAAAACCACCTTTGATGCCAAATTGATCTTAAAATCCTTAGATGTCAATTATTTCATAAGTACACAAAAACATCCGACCAGATTCGTAAAACAAACATCGTCTTTGACTATTTTCAAATATCATGTGAATGTCTTACTTATCCATAAACTTCATTAAAACTAATGAATAAATTGCAGAAATAAATGAAATACCAAGTTTTTGAAGACACCCTTCAAGTGTTCTACTCAATCCCAAAAACAAAGGTCACCATTGAATTATTGTCCAAATTCTATGAAAAAAGAGTATAAACTTGACTATGTTCTGAATGGGTTGATCAAGGAGGATCTCGGTGGCCACGCATCATGTCCAACTGGCTCAAAACAATTTTTTGGAAACTTACTATTTTTAGTAGTTTTTCGGTTCTTGAACTTCTGGGGCCATTTTGAGGTCCTAAACGATTCTTTTCATGATCAGGAACCTCTATTGTTGTCAAATGATTTGATTGATCCCCCTAAATGAAGCACCTCATAAATACATTTCCAACGAGCTATCGTGCGTCCTAAACATAGATCGTATGCAAAAGTTACGACCTCGAGAAGTTCATGTACTAATTTACCCCAATAGGACCCACATGACTTTTGGCGCTTCATCTCCTAGGGTTAGGTTTTTGGATGTCTAGGGTTTTGGAATTCATATTTATTGTAAAAATTCCTTCAGAGCCTCATTGTACTCATCTTCTTGTGAATGAGCCTAGCCGTCACATCTCTTCTCAGAGATAAGCTGCCACCATTCTAGCAAGCTTGTTTTCAGTTTGAATATTACAATTTTCAACATATTTCTTATTTGATAGAAGCCAAGTTTGATTGTATCTCTATTATTTTTCATTGTGTCTGTATGTTAATATTATAAATCTGTCGTTTCATTTTGTTCCGCTCATAAGTGCTTAAAGACCCCCTTTTGCATGCATAAGGAGACTATGGGTCTCATACATGACAAATTGGACTAAGACTTTTCAGACATAGCAGTTTTGCAAAAAAATGACATCACCATTAGCTTCACCTCGAAATTATGAGAAAAATGAGTATAAACACTCTATGCTTCCACCAAATAACTCAATAGCACGCAAAACGAGGAAAACCAAATCTATGAACACCTCTTGCATGCAAAACGAGACAAATATGAAATTGGCACAAAAATATATGGAAAATACACTCTTGGAATGCATTCCAATGCCCATACCGTGTGTCCTCCATCAATTTTTGTTCCCATTAAATAGGGCGCGGGTCACCCAACCACCGACCGTAATCCACACAACAATTTAGATATCATATTATTTATTAGTTATAACAAGCAGACCTTGTGGCACATTGGTAGGAGCATCTAGTTAAGACTTTGAAATATTATGGGAATATTTATCCACAAGTCATGGGTTCGATTCTCATCCAACCCAACTAATTTTACTCTCCCTTAGCCATTACTAGCCAATCAGAGAGTGCTACATGGAACTCTTTGATTGGTCCACCTATCTACATAGTCAACACTATGCCATGTCACTGACCGATCATTTCCATGCTAACATATGGATGCTAACTGTACCTGCCACTAATCACCTGCCATGTCATTGTACGAATGACATGTGGCACTTTTTTATTGGTTCGCATGGGTGATGCCAAAAATAAGTGACATGTGGAAGCCTCTCATGCTGCCACATCATCCCGCTGACATCAACATGAAATCATCCTGTCAGTTGTACGACCTATATGGACATGCCACGAGGCATCCTGTGGTACTTCCACATGGCACCCCTTCTTTGACTTTTGACATGTTTGACCAAAACTTTGACTAGCCATAACGTTTGCATACAAACTTTGTTTGAGGTGATTTTTACACCGTTGGAAATATATCTCCAATCTCTATGCAATGAAGTTGTTTTAGAAAGCATTTGATATGATCAAATTTTGAGCATTTTTGGATCCTTCTCGATCGCTTTTGAGCATTCTATATCTTCTTGGATCAACAAGATATGGCCATCCTGCCAATGGAGGAATATATTGAAGAATGGCTTGAGAGATCGTTGGATCAAATAGTTAACCATGAATAACTATAATAAGCAGTTATTTCAAGAAGGTTCTCTACCCAGATATAAATAAAAAGACCCCAACATCAAAGGGGAATCATCACAATCAAGAGAGAGACATATCCATCAATCTTCCATTCCTCTGCCATTTTATGAGTGTTTTTCTTTATGAATCATTTCTCTTCCTTTTGTCCAAGTCTTTGATCATTCAACCTTATTAAGTGTATTTCTCATTTGTAAAGCTGATCCATAAGTACATTTCTCTTTTTCTTCCAGGTTTTTTGTTTGAAAGAGCATAGTAGAGAAGTTGTGACAAGAACCTAGCAAGAAAAAGAGATTGTACCAACTTGAGATCAACTCCATGTTTACTTAAAAAAAACAATTATGCCTTCAAGGGAATATATCTATACATAAAAATGATTTAATATGTTAAGACTAAGCTTTCATCACCTAGTAGTAGGAACAATAAAATGAAAAAACATAAACAACAAAATTGACTACATGTTTACTTTTCAAATAAGGAGAAATTGAGGAAATACTTATAATGATACATTGTTCTTTATATAAAATAAAACATAAACACTCTTAACATGAATATTTGAGTAATTTATAAAGATTATTGAATTTGCAAACAAAATTATATACAATTATACAAATGATGTTTTAGAAAATCTTTAAAAATAAATATATTTTACTATATTAAATAAAATTATATACAATTATATAAATGATGTTTTAGAAAATATTTAAATATATATATATTATATTATATTAAAGCATATTTAAAATAAAATTTTGTAATTTTGAAATATACATTAAAAAAAATATTTATGTAATTTAAATCTATACTTAAAATATTTTTTTTTTCAAGATTATAAATCTTATATTATATGACTCAAACTAATAAATTAATTTGTA
The DNA here is from genome assembly GCA_009831015.1 of Picea engelmannii. Lineage (NCBI taxonomy): Eukaryota > Viridiplantae > Streptophyta > Pinopsida > Pinales > Pinaceae > Picea > Picea engelmannii. The sequence goes on from ML780001.1 coordinate 479,532, forward strand.
ATTCAATCATCATATTAGTATTAAAATTTACAATTAAATTATTTTACTAACATTAAAATTTACAATCAAATAATCTTCTTTAAACAACATATCATATCAAAAATTATGATTCATAAATTAAAAAGACTTATAAATAATGAAAAATCTTTAATCTTACTCATCATTAACTAACACATTACCAAGTCCCCGAGGTGTAGGACAGTCGGTGACAGAGTGTGCTATCCATCCATGTTAAGGGTTGGTGTGGCTTAGGCCGTTAGCCACACGTTAGTCCCACATGTCACGCACAAACTAACAAACAAAAAAAAAACTAACACATTACCAAAGGGTGGAATCACGTAGATGGGTTACACTTTCGTGACAATCTGCTCTCCAAAATTTCAAAAACCTTTTTTCGGCCGAAAGATATTATTTTCGGCCAAACTATTTTTCGGCCGAAAAAATAAACGTCAAATCGAACGGAGCAATAACTGTGCCCTCGATTTGCGTGTAGAAATTTGGTCGGCCAGATATTTTCTTTCCGGCAATAAGTTTTCGGCCGAAAGATAGTTCAGCCGAAAGATAGTTCGGCCGAACTATCTTTCGGCCGAAAGATGGTTTATATATTAACCACACATCGAATTTGTAATGTTTATAAAAATTTGTTTTGCGTATTCGCTCTGTGTCGCGAGAGCTCTGTGTCGTGAGAGCTCTATGTTGCTCTATGTCGCTTTGTCTCGTGAGCGCAACGGTCGTGGTCGTGGGCGCCGAGGTCGCAGGGGTCGTGGGTGTCGTGGGCGCCGAGGTTGCAGGGGTCGTGGGCGCTGAGGTCACAGGGGTCGTGGAGAGGTCGTGAGTGCCGGGGATAGGTAAGTTATTCTCACCCTTATTTTCAGAGTTTATATTTAACAAACAATGATTTTCAGAGTAATAACAATTAATTTATGCGACTATTCAAAGGTGGTTGCAAATATGTCTGTGGAAAGCGTCCCTAGTTTTAATTAAATTTTTTGGTTTAGTTCTGTGGTTTAATTATGTGGTTTAATTAAATTCTGTGGTTTAATTCTGTGTTTTTTCTTCCTTTTTCTATGTTGTAGCTAATTTGTTTTACAAGAAAAATACTTCATGTAGATACTTTTGAGAAATCAACCATTGGTTGGATTTATTTTGCTTATTTGTTTGCGTGCTTGCTTTGCCCGTCCATTGAGAATTTAGTTTGTTCTACAAGGCCTCTTCCCTTAAAATTAAATTCCATTATTGCAAAATCGAATTCAAAATGAATTTTATAATGAATGTGAATAAAATGCTCAGAGCGAAGAATTTTGAAACTTTTAACCCACATTAGGAACCGAGCCTTGGTATTTTTAAGTTTATTCAATCAAACAAATTTGAATTCAATGACAGCAAGTGAAACATAATAACATATGTCTAAGATCACAAAATCAATGATGTGGAAATCCTCATATAGAAAAACCTTGCAACAGAATAACAAATCTCCCAGATAACAAATGTTAGGAAAGCACATAACAAAGTTTTATATCATGTTCTCATTCTATGTTATTCTGTTCATTTTGTGTGATACTTCTTGGCCATAGGGCTGGGCCCTCGTGGCCAAGTCACAGTCCACTGGAATATGAATTGGTCGTGGGGGCCAACCCCGTGGCCAAGAAGTGGGCATGCCAAGGTTGAATAGTGTTTCCAAAACCATTAAATTTCATTTTTATTTAAAATTTATTTTTAACTGTAATTTTAAAATTTTAAATTTAATTTATATGTCGTGCTTGCAGTCTGTAATTTTAATTTTAATTTTAATTTTTAATTTTTAATTTTAATTTTAATTTAAATTTAAAATTATATGGTGGCCCATGTAGCCAAGTCGTGGGCATGCCAACGGCTTGGCCATAGGGCTGGGCCCATTTGGCCAAGTCATATTCCATTGGACTGTGAATTGGCCACGGGTCCAGCCCTATGGCCAAGACGTGGGCACGCCAAGGTTGAATAGTGTGTTGTTGTACACCCTAGTAAACCGATTTAACAACAAAATTATTCAAATGTCATTTGGGCTGTGTGCTGTCCTAAAACTAGGCAGAAAAGATAGGTGACCAAGGCCATTGTGTGTCTAGCTTATTTTTAAATGTCAGAAATGTTTTCAAATCTTGATATCACCTGTCCAAATTAATTGTGCCTTGTATATTAGTAGTTTTCCACTTAATATAATTAATTTGAAATGTTTCAACAAATTTCTTAATTTATTATTAATCTGCACTTAGTTGAACTAAATCAACTAAAAATAGATATAGATATTAGTAACTATTTGATCAGTTTTTGAACTGTTTGATGAACTTGTGATTAGTTTGTGTAATTATTCAGAAGATTACATTCTGATTATAAAAAAGTTACAAAATTTTGTGCATAAATGTGTTATATAGTTTGGTACAGGTAGAAGAAATCTTTATGTTTATTTCAAATTTGTTAATATTTGTACATTTGTTAATATTTGTACATTCTGATTATAAATTTTTTATAAAATTGTGTGCATAAATGTGTTATATAGTTTGGTATAGGTAGAATAAATCTTTATGTTTATATTTATGTTTATTTTAAATTTGTTAAAATTAGTATTTAGATTTTAGATGGTCTATTGATTGACCACATAATTTAT
>ML780001.1:496945-510759 GCA_009831015.1 Picea engelmannii
TTCACAAGTTTTTTTTTTACTGTAAAGTGAAATTCTAAATAAAAAAAATACTTTTATATGTCAGAAGTTGAATAACTTGTGAAAATACAGTTTTTTTTCTCATAAAACAAGCAAAAGTGTAACCCATCTTCATGATTTCACCCAAAGCTTTTTTAAGTTAATCATGTTAACATCACATAATCATAGGCTTTGATGAGTAGTAACCATCACTACTTAGGACAAAAGATATTACTATGTTAAAGCACAGATATAAAATATTAATAAAATTTGGCCTTTTAAGTCATATAGAGGCATCATATAAAGACCATCTCCTTAATTTCACAAGCCTCATCTAAACACCATCTCCTTGAGGTCCTAAACGATGATTTTCATTATCAGGCACCTCTATTGTCATCGAAGGATTTGATTGACCCCCCTAAATGAATCACCTCATAAATACCTTTCCAACGAGCTATCGTGCGTCCTAAACGAAGATCGCATGCAAAAGTTACGACCCCAAGAAGTTCATGTACTAACTTACCCCAACAGGGCCCTCATGACTTTTGGCGCTTCATCTCCTAGGGTTAGGTTTTTGGATGTCTAGGGTTTTGGAATTCATATTTATTGTAAAAATTCCTTCAGAGCCTCATTGTACTCATCTTCTTGCGAATGAGCATAGCCGTCACATCTCTTCTCAGAGATAAGCTACCACCATTCTAGCAAGCTTGTTTTCAGTTTGAATATTACAGTTTTCAACATATTTCTTATTTGATAGAAGCCAAGTTTTATTGTATCTCTGTTATTGTTCACTGTGTCTCTATGTTAATATTATAAATCTGTCGTTTCATTTTGTTCCGCTCATAAGTGCTTAAAGACCCCCTTTTGCATGCATAAGGAGACTATGGGTCTCATACATGACAAATTGGACTAAGACTTTTCATACATAACATTTTTGCAAAAAATTGACATCACTATTAGATTCGCCTCGAAATTATTAGAAAAATGAGTATAAACACTCTATGCTTCCCTCAAAGAACTCAATAGCATGCAAAACGAGGAAAACCAAAGCTATGAGCACCTCTTGCATGCAAAATGAGACAAATATGAAATTGGCACAAAAATCTATGGAAAATACACTCTTGGAACGCATTCCAATGCCCATACCATATGTCCTCCATCAATTTTTGTTGCCATTAAATAGGGCATGGGTCACCCAACCATTGACCATAATCCACACAACAATTTAGATATCATATTATTTATTAGTTATAACAAGCAGACCTTGTGGCACATTGATAGGAACATCTAGTTAAGACTTTGAAATATTCTGGGAATATTCATCCACAAGTCATGGGTTTGATTCTCATCCAACCCAACTAATTTTACTTTCCCTTAGCCATTACTGGCCAATCAGACTGTGCTACATGGCACTCTTTGATTGGTCCACCTGTCTACATAGTCAACACTATGCCATGTCACTGACCGATCATTTCCATGCCAACATATGAATGGTGACTGTACCTGTCACCAATCACCTTCCATATCATTGTACGAATGACATGTGGCACTTTTTTATTGGTTCGCATGGGTGATGCCAAAAATAAGTGACATGTGGAAGCCTTTCGTGTTGCCACATCATCTTGCTAACATCAACATGAAATCGTCCTGTCAGTTGTATGACCTGTATAGACATGCCACGAGGCATCCTGTGGTACTTCCACACGACACCCCTTCTTTGACTTTTGACATGTTTGACCAAAACTTTGACTAGCCATAACGTTTGCATACGAACTTTGTTTGAGGTGATTTTTGCACCGTTGGAAATATATCTCTAATCTCTATGCAATGAAGTTATTTTGGAGAGCATTTGAGATGGTCAAATTTTGAGCATTTTTGGATCCTTCTCGATCTCTTTTGAGCATTCTAGATCTGCTTGGATCAACAAGATATGACCATCCCGCCAATGAAGGAATATATTGAAGAATGGATCGAGAGATCGTTGGATCAAATATTTAACCTTGAATAACTACAATAAGAAGTTATTTCAAGAAGGTCATCTACCCAGATATAAATAAAAAGACCCCAACATCAAAGGGGGATCATCACAATCAAGAGAGAGACATATCCATCAATCTTCCATTCCAGTGCCATTTTATGAGTGTTTTTCTTTATGAAGCATTTATCTTCCTTTTGTCCAAGTCTTTGATCATTCAACCTTATTAAGTGTATTTCTCATTTGTAAAGCTGATCCATAAGTACATTTCTCTTTTTCTTCCAGGTTTTTTATCTAAAAGAGTGTAGTAGAGAAGTTGTGACAAGAACCTAGCAATAAAAAGAGATTGTACCAACTTGAAATCAACTCCATGTTTACTTACAAAAAACAATTGTGCCTTCAAGGGAAAAAATCTATACATAAAAATGATTTAATATGTTAAGACTAAGATCTCATCACCTAGTAGTGAGAACAATAAAATAGAAAAACATAAACAACAAAATTGACTACATGTTTACTTTGCAAATAAGGAGAAATTAAGGAGATACTTGAGAACAATAAAATAGAAAAACATAAACAACAAAATTGACTACATGTTTACTTTGCAAATAAGGAGAAATTAAGGAGATACTTGTGATGATACATTGTTCTATATATAAAGTAAGACATAAACACTCTTAAAATGAATATTTAAGTAATTTATAAAGATTATTGAATTTGTCAACATAATTATATACAATTATACAAATGATGTTTTAGAAAATCTTTAAAAATAAATATATTATATTATATTAAACAAAATTATATACAATTATATAAATGATGTTTTAGAAAATATTTAAAAATAAATATATTAAGTAATTTATGAATATTTAAGTAATTTATAAAGATTATTGAATTTGTCAACATAATTATATACAATTATACAAATGATGTTTTAGAAAATCTTTAAAAATAAATATATTATATTAAACAAAATTATATACAATTATATAAATGATGTTTTAGAAAATATTTAAAAATAAATATATTATATTATATTAAAGCATATTTAAAATAAAATTTTGTAATTTTGAAATATACATAAAAAAATATTTATGTAATTTAAATCTATACTTAAAATATTTTTCATTCAAAATTATATATCTTATATTATATGATTCAAACTAATAAATTAATTTGTAATTCAATCATCATACTAGTATTAAAATTTACAATTAAATTATTTTGCTAACATTAAATTTTATAATAATAATCTTCTTTAAACAACATATCATATCAAAAATTATGATTCATAAATTAAAAAAGTTATAAATAATTAAAAATCTTTAATCTTACTCATCATTAAGCAACACATTACCAAAGCTTTTTTTAAGTTAATCATGTTAACATCACATAACCATAGGCTTTGATGAGTAGTAACCATCACTACTTAGGACAAAAGAGATGATTATGTTAGGGTTTAGGGTTTAGGCACACATATAAAATATTAATAAAATTTGGCCTTTTAAGTCATATAGAGGCATCATATAAAGACCATCTCCTTAATTTCACAAGCCTCATCTAAAACACCATCTTCTTAATTTACTCTTCTTATTATTTTAAAATTATTTATAATAAATTATAGATTTGATAAAAGTGCAATAATTTACATGTAGTTATCATTGAAAACATATATAACTACTATACAAATATATAACCACTAATAATAATAAGTCAAATCGAACATTTGAACCGTCGTGTTTGAACAATCATCACGACTGCAACCCCATTGAACGATATTTATCAGATCCCTTAGAAATATTATCAATGCGAATTTCGAAATCAATATTTTCATTTAGACACACAAAGATTTCACATTCGAAGACTTCCCCGCAGCAGAGGAGTAAAACTATATTCTAGAGTGTGGGAAATTCTTGTGTATTTGAATTAGGTCATTTGGAAACAATGGAAAAAGTAAACTTATCTGACTTCTTTAGAGAACGGTCTCTCAGAATTTTGAGATTTGTGGAAGCCCAAGCTGAGGTAAATGGAGGTATTATTCTTCCTGCTTTACAAAGCTCAACAGTGTCTACAACAAACCAAACTGTCAGAATAGAAGATAACCATTTGGTGACAACAAACCAAACTGGCAGAATAGAAGATAACCATTTGGTGTCAACTGTGAGTGTTAGTACAGAGTTTTTATTTCAACAGTTCCAACCTCGGGAAATAGAGAGTTTATCAGAGAATATTGATATACGTGAATTAGATGATCGATGGCGTGGGGAGAACATTCGTCGTTTCAGATTCAATACTGAAATCGAAGACTATCTCACAACATTTACATTTCCAGATAATACTATTGTTTTTCGATGCATACAATATTTTCACCAACGCAACCAAGGATTCAATGTTTCCGATCAAATAATATGGAATTCCAGATTCACATGGCGTCAGATCAAACAACATTTAGAGGACAGTACTTATAACTTTGATTTCAGATTTGAAGCGATCGATGTTGGCGTGAGCAACTTGGGAGGGGAAAGAGTAATTAGTAGGCCTGCGGAGGTACTCGTTAGTCTTCCTGTAGCAGTAGATCGGTTGCCCACGATTTGCAAAGAAAGTGAAAACAATGATGGAGTAATGTGCCCAATTTGTCAAGAAGCATTTAAAACTGAAGATCCTGCGAAACTGTTGCCATGCAAACATCTCTATCATTCAAAGTGCATTCTCACATGGTTTCGTCGTAAAAATTCATGTCCAATTTGCAGATATGAGCCTGTTTTGCTTAACTTGAAGAACATGGACTAAATATTGACCTAATACTTTACTTTTTAGCTCTGGGTAGTTTTTCCTGTGTCATTTTTTTTTTTTAATATTACTTTCTCATAACATTACAATTACAAGAACTATACTTTGAATATTAAGTATAGTTTGTAGTTTTAATGGTTGCTTAAACCATGCAAAGATTAGAAGTTAGAAAGTAAATTGTAAGTTTCAAACTATTAATTTTTTTATGTTAACATACAGATTAAAAACATGTCTTTTCTCATAAAAATTACAAATTCAGATTTAAAAAAAATAAAAAATATTATGTTAATTAACATTTAACCATAAATAATAATCACATATAACCCACATGTAATTAGTATTATTTTTTTATAGTAGCTAACATGATATTATATGTATGTTGTAACATTAATTCATTGTATCTTACCATCTTTATTCTTTAGTGTTTATGAGGAATGTGCATATACACTTTACATATCAACATTAGAATTATATTTTCATATATATTTCTAAATAAACTCATTTTATTTATTTCTATCCACTTCACTTAGATATAAACAATTCAATCTCTTTTTCCTGTGTTTGCATTATCCTAAAACTAATGAATACAATTTTTCCTAATCATTTTTTTTTGGTGATTACATTATATACAATTTTTCATATCATTTCTATTTTTTGTGATTACATTATTCATTTTTATTTATTGAGTTTTATTTAAATCTTATTTTTTTATTAAAAAGCTACATCCAAGGATATTTTGTTGGTAGATTAAAATATATAGGAGAAAAGCATAAAGCACGACATTGGAGAATAACATTGTTGAAATACAGGTTACTTTTCTGGAGGCAAATGTCACTAGATTCTAGAAGATTAAAAAAAGTTTAAGAAGCATTTTGGTGACAACTTGAATGACAACTAAACAACAATCTACTCAAATAACCATTACGTCTTTAGAAGGATCTCAAGAACATGTTAACTATATTTTAACTATATTAGATCCAAATTAATAGAATGTGGTTTAGAATTTTACATGGTAAAGTGTTAATGCGGGAATTTTATATTAGCTTTTTAAAGTTTTATAAGTCATTATCTAAGTTAGATTTCAAAAGTTGTTCATTATTTCAGTCATATTTCTTTCGATTTCTTTTGCCTTGGGTCAAATTCTTATGTGCCTTAAATATTTTTGTAATTGTTGGGTGAATTTACATCGTCTGTGTCATCTCTTAAATGTTCTTGGGTGTTTTTAAAAGTTGTTAGATGTTTTTTAAAATGAATGGGTGTTTTTAAACGTTGCTAGATGTTTCTTAAAATGTATGGGTGTTTTTAAATGTTGTTGGGAATTTATAAATGTTCTAGAGTATTTTTAAACATTATTTTGACGTTTATTCCACCTCTGGGTCATACACACCCCCTCATAGGCCAGAACTTCATCGTAGGGAGAAAGTATTTCCACTTCTTGGAGTGAATTCCTTTTGTTGGTCATTTCTGGTGTGAAAGGAAATGTCATATAATTAAAAAAAAAATGATGGTGACCATTATGTGCAATTGGAACTATAATAGTTCATCTTGTAAGAAATCACTTATATGAGAAATTAGTAGAGTTGGAGTGTTTTATTTTAGGATTGATTACAATGCTTCCCTTTTTCTTCTTTCCATTCATTTTGTTGGGAAGGAAAAATGTAAGCAAGCATTGGTATGATCACTATTGTACATAGCCAAAGTACCAACTTTGAATTATGATATTTTGCTAACTGTAATCTTTGCTAAAGCCATGGTCTTGCTTGTTAATAATTAGTAGAGAGGTTTCATTTCGTTTCAAAATAGAGAAATGAAAAAGACTTTAAGGCAAAGAAGAATTTCTATCCACCACAAGAGAGTAACCAACAAGATAACCCATCACACAAACATTCCATCCTCACGTTCCTATAATGTTTTGTCTCCATTGGTTGCACAAAGAAGGCCTTGTAGACATTAGAAGAGAAAAGGCTACAGAGATGAGCCAACCAACCAATTCAAGTATAGGTTGGAAAGAGAACATAAATCTTGCAGCCAATAAAGGAACAAAACTATTTACACAAGGTAGAGGACAGAGGCTTAGTAACCTCTAGAAGAGAAATAACTCTATATAATCCTTAAAACAGATCGATAGTGTAAACAAGAAATATATTACGTAGACGATCCATGTTGGTGAAGCCAGTGAGTTGTAAGTCCCTCATTTTTGGATCATATGGTATCAAAGAACTTTCATCCTTGAATGAAACATAGCTACCATAAATTTGAAGAGAACATTACATACTTCAACATGGTTAAGGTGTTAGTATGTGTAAATTCATAAAGTCAAAACACTTTGTTTTGTTTACTGTTCAGTCTTGTGGTCATGTCTTGGTCTTTAAAGATCACGTGTCAATGTCCTAGGGTTAGTGTTCCATAAAAAATAATTTTGGTTCATTCACTTATGAATCAAGTTTGGATTTAATTAAGTCATGTATAAGGGAATTAGAGCATCATCTCAAGTCATAGGTGAGTGGTTAGTATTTTTCAAGGTCAACTCAGTTTGTCACATTGCTATCCCATAGTCCTTTGTCATCATTTGAAAAGGGTGAGTCTTGAAGTTATTACATCATGTCTTCAAAAGAGTCATGGGAGCATGATATCACATGTACAAAAGGTTATGGTTGGATGTAGGCCTAGTCAGAAAGAAAGACTATTTTTAGAGGAGAAGCATGTGAAGCGCGCATGCAAGGAATACCTGACGACGCTAGGGTTAGGGTTTTTGTAATGTATTGTAATGGCTGGTGAGCCAAGGGTATAAATAAGTAGTACTTAGGAGACATAAGAGAGCCGATATTGAACAAGAAGAGAGTCCTGAAAGAGAGGAAGAGAATGGTAAGAAATGTACGAGTTGTTAAGTTGGTGAGCTGGGAAGTGGTGAGCGACTTGATCCAGAGGGTTAGATTGCAGGCTGTGGAGCCTAGTGCGATCTAGTCAGCCTCACAAGGGTCGAGGAGCATGTTGAGGAAAGTGAGATCCAAGAATGTAAACAAGCGCAACGTGATATATTTCTGAACCATAAGAAGAAGCTTGAGAGCCAGATATTTGTGGACATAGCCGAGGAGGGGGTGAACCAAGGTAACACTGTGTTATTTGAATGAATGTATATTTTTTTATGTATGCAGAATTGATTAATGTTAGATGAATGAGGCAACTAAGTAGATATAGTATTCCACATGCTTGCATAGAATGAATGTTATCGCTATATATTAGACTGAATGAATAAAGTTTACGACACACAACCAAAAATATCGCTTAGTCTCAAGTTGCAAGCACCTCAGTATTGCATCCACCCATAGAGCTATCTCAGGTGAGACTACGTAGTACACTCTGTGTGTTGCATTGCCTTCTGGTTTACCAGAGGGGCCGATAGTTTTAAAGGGCTTTTGTTGGGAAAATTATTAAATATGAACCAAGGTCAATCTGTGATTAGAATTAGAATACCCCATAAAGAATCCTCGATACCAATAGACGAATAGATACCAAACCAAAAAATGGTTATGTTGCTAGTTGTGTGGAAGAAAATGGGACTGAGTATGTGAGATTTGGCAAATATGAGTCAAAAGAATGACGAATCGGATAACGAGTCCTTGAGAGAATGAGAATTTGAAAGGGGATGTTGAGACCGGGTAATCCAATGAAGGTGGAGATAGAGAGATGGTTGAAGACAAAGGAGTTAGAGTTTTGTAGAAAGATAATAGAAATTTGAAGTTAAAATTGCACAAATATCTGGACAAGTACGTATTCACCGACTTGCATGAAGTCTTTTTCCATGATTTCTTACACATATTGCAGGAGTGGATAAAAAGATTGAAAGACAACCATCCTACCAATCGGATTAGAAAACTAGAGTGGAATCTTGAAGAGATCATGTAGTTACAACAAGTTGATAATAACTTTACATGCGTAATAGATTTATGGTTAGGCAACATTATTGTTGGATTTATCACAGAATTTGCAGTAGACACAACAAAGTCATACAACACAGTTGAGCAAGAGTTCTTGAAGGGACCTTGAGGAAGGTACATCAGATCGTTATATACTTCCATTAATATATTACTATATAACAAAGGTGTAATGACAATGGAGTCATAAAACTAAACTTCCCTACATGCATGAGGGAAGGGGGGAAGCACTGACAAGAGAGGGAGAAATGGAAGGATAAGGGGATAAAGGAAAGAAGGAGGAGGCCTTGGACCCAATTATGATGGATGAAGACCAGATCAAGCGAATCATGGCGACAGTTGGAAAGACACATAATGGAGTACCCTACCAATATAATGTGAACACCAAGAAGAGAGTCCTAGTTGTGAGGGAAGGCTTGGCGAGTGATGAAGAGGAGGTAGAGGATCTTCGGTTTGTGGAGCAGATTGAGAAAATCCTATGCACAACATATGAGAGGAAGACAAGAGGTACAAGAGAGAAAATAGAAGGTAGAACTCCTATCCATATCAGTGTTAGTGTGGAACCCATAAAACCATGTGCGACTAACACACCAAGAAGAACACCACCATTTAGACAATCAAATTTCCGGAGAAGGAAGAAAACATGAATTACATCTGCACAAGGAACAACAACCGGGGGAGCCAGTTCAAGAAGCAGTATTCAAGTATCTACACCACACGGAGGTAATAGTTCAACATTCAATATGGCAGGACATGATCAAATGATCAGGTTACCAGAATTCAAAGGAGAGGAGTCGGAGGACCCGAAGAAGCACCTTTTTATCTGCGAAAATATCTGGGAAGCAAAACAGATCACGTACAAGGACATTAAACTGGCACAGTTAGCAATCACATTAAGAGATCACACACTGGATTGTACATGAGTTTAGCTGCAAATAGTCTGCCAGGGACAACCGAAACAATTGGAGATATCAAGAAGCTACTGATAAATGAGTTCAAGAAGCCTAGTTCATAGGACCAATAAATGAATGAGATGATAGAGATCAGACAGAAACCAGGAGAATCTGTATGGGAGATTGAACAAATATTCAAATGACTGAAGGGAAAGATAAAATAAGTAATGACAAATATGAAACATAGGCATTTTTTCGTCAATTCATTGCTACCACACTTGAACTATCCATTGTGACAACAAAAGTTTTAGACGCAAGCAGAGGCTCTACAGAAATCCCTACATCTAGAAGAGAACCAATATCAAAAAAAATATCTAGCCATAGAGGAGTTGAAAGAGGATCTGAAGAACTTAACATTCCAGCTAAACCAGAACAAAATTAAGGACAAAAGAGAAGTCGTTTGGTGTACCACATGTAGGAAAGGACACCATAAGAACAAATCTTCAACATTCGCGTAGTACATGGTAGCAGGAATGCCAAATCCATTACCAACAACATGACTATGGTGCGAGATCTGTAAGAAACATGGTCACGATCCATATGATCCAGATTTTATGAGTAGAACAAAATGACTATAGATTAATAACAGATGCTTAACAGATAATAACAAAGATAAAATAAAACTGGTTTTCTATTCAATAAGGAAATAGGCTGTAAAATGCAGCAAACAAGCTTGCTAGAATGGTGGTGGCTTACCTTTGGGAAGAGAAGTGACCGCTGCACTCATTCGCAAGAAAATCGGTTACAATGAGGCTCTGAAGGCCTTTTCACAATAAACAGGAATGTCAAAAAACCTAGACATTCAAAAACCTAACCTTAGGATATGAAGTGCCAAAATTCATGTGGGCCTCGTTTGGGTAAGTCAGTACATCAACTTCCTGGGGTCGTAACTTTTGCATATGATCTCCGTTTGATGCTCTCAATACCTTGTTAGAAATATCTATCCGAGGAATACAACTTTTGTGTGAGAAACATCAAAGGAACTTCTATGTTGCTCCCTGTTTTCCTAAAAAAAATTGTTTAGGGAATTAAAATGGCTCCAGAAGTTCAGGACCCGAAAAACTACTAAAAATAGTAAATTACCAAAATTGATAGAAAACTGTTTTGAGCCAGTTGGAAAAGGTGGGTGGCCACTGATATCCACCTGGATCAATCCTCCCTCCTTAGGAAGAAATGGTCTCCATTGCGTTGAGTTCCCCCATCATATGAGGAAATTTCTACTGAATTTGGCCCCAGGTGAGCCACTTGCCTTGGTGCAGGAGCTGCCCTGCTTTGACGACTCGATAAAGCTAGATCCTTTGCTATCGAGTGCCCTTGATCTGTGTGTCCATAATCTAATCATTGGATGCCTATTGTATGCAGTCGAGGTTGAGCTCTGTTGGTGTCAACTTTTCTACTACTTCTGAGGTGTCCAATAATGGTGGGAAATAAGGCCGAAGGATATCCACGTTGAACACTGGGTGCAGGCCAAGGAAAGGAGGAATGTTGAGCTCAAAAGAATTATCCCCCACAACCTTGGTGATGTTGTACGACCCATAACAGAGTGGGCGAAGCTTCCGATGGGGTCGTGTAAGGCATTCTTTCTGCATGTGCAACCAAACTTTGTCTCCCACCTGAAACTTATGTGGCACCCGATGTTGATCATAGCACTGCTTGTACTTATCATTGGACGTCTGTAGGATATCCTAAACCTGTTGGAGGATGTACTGGATCCACTCAATGAAATAGGTGGCTTTGTCAACTTCAGTTGGAGCAGGAGATGAGTCGGTCAAGGTGACCGTAAGGGGAAGTGAAACATCTATGGGACCCAATGGTTGGAATCCCAACCCCACCTGAAAGGGGCTGTGGTCGGTTGAGATATGTAGGGATCGGTTGTAACTATGATATACATAGGGAAGGATCTCATCCCATGTGTGAGTGTTCTTTGAATTACACATGCGCATGATATGCACAATCATTCGATTTACGACCTCTGTCTGGGGGTGGAAGGTCATGGATTTGGTGAGCTTGGTGTCCAGCAGTGACCAGAGGCTTGATCAGAATGTGCTGGAAAATCAACTATCCCAATCTGAGACAATGGTTTGTGGGATTCCAAAATGTACCCATACTCGTTCAAAGAAGATCTTGGCAGTGGCCTCTACTGTGATTCTCTTCTTGCAGGCAACCAGAATCTCCATCTTAGAAAAGCGATCAACAACCACAAAAACACAGTCATTTCCCTGCTTGGTGGATGGGAGGCCCAACATGTAGTCCATTGAGATGGATTCCCATGCCCTGTCAGGAGTAGGAAGAGGGGTGTACATGCCCTGTTTCTTAGTGGTCGATTTGGCAATAACATAGGCAGTGCAAGACCTGATATACTTGCTGACCTCATGTCAAAGTTTCGGCTAGTAGAAATGTTTATGTAGCATCGCCACTGTCTTTTTGACGCTGAAGTATCCTGCCACCCGACTATAGTGGGATTCCCAGATCAACTTCACTCAATCGCTTGATGGAACGCATATATGGCCTAGACGACACAACAACCCATCCTGAAGATGTAAATTATCGACAACTGTGTTTGCACCCAACATTTGGTAGGTGGTGGCGAAGTCCGGGTTTGTCTCATAGAATTGGGGCCATCCAGAGGTCTCATGGCCGCAAGAGTCTAGCACCGTGGTGAATGCCATGACTGACAGTCTGCTGAGGCAATCATCGACGCGGTTGGTGCTTCCTATTTTATACTTGATGTTGAGGTGGAATTGCTGCAAGTATGTGGACCACTTTTGATGGTGGTCATTTTGCAATTTTCCTTATGTCTGCATGAACTGCAGTGGCTTATGATCAGTGTGGATTACTGTCTCCTTCCCAAGAATGTAATGTCTCTACTGGCAATAGGATTGCACAATGGAGTACATTTATTTGTCATAAGTAGGGTACTTACGAACAACATCTGATAGTGTCTCACTATGATAGGCCACGGGGTGGCCGTACTGAGTGAGAACGACGCCCACATTATAGTCTAAAGAATCTGTCTCGATCTCAAAGGGCTTCTGCAGGTCTGTTAGTGAAAGTACTGGGGCTGAGCATAAGCGTTGCTTCAAATCATTGAAAACTTCTTGTTGGGACTGGCCCCACACAAATTTCTCCTTACCACCACCCTGGTTATTTGGCTGAGGGCCCATGCAATATGGGAGAATCCCAACATGAACCTGTGGTAGAAATTGGCAAGGGACAAGAAGCTCTGGTTGGGGCTAGCTAGTCATGGATGACTTGGATCTTGGCTGGATCCACATGCACGCCATGCTAATCAATGATGTAGCCCAGGTCATGGACCCTGTACATGCCGAAGGAGCATTTTTCCAAGTTGGCGTATAGCTTGTGCTGCCACAGGGTGTGCAAAACCTGCTGAATGTGTTGCAAGTGTTTTGCCCAAGTCTTGTTGTAAATGAGAATGTCATCCAGATACACCACTACAAAAGTATTGGTGAATGGTCGCAGGATATCGTCCATCATCCTCATGAAAGTGGCAGGAGCATTTGTCAAACCAAAGGGCATGACCAACCATTCAAAAAGGCCTTCCTTTGACTTGAAGGTGGTCTTCCATACATCTGTTTGTTCTATCGGGACCTGGTGGTAGCCAGACTTCAGATCAATCTTACTGAAGTATTAGTCCCCCGTGAGTTGATCAAGGAGGTCGTCGATTTGGGAAATCGGGTATCAGTTTCTGATTGCGATTTTATTCAGAGCCTGGTAATTAATGCAGAGTCGCCAAGTTCCATATTTCTTCTATACTGACATGATTGGGCTCCCACAAGGTGATGATATGGGACGGATGTGCCCCTTTTGGAGAAGTTATTGGATCTATCGCTTGATCTCCTCATTCTCTAACAAAGAGCAATAATATATCGAACCATTGGGAAGCGGTGCGTCGAGGGTCAGATCGATGGGGTGCTTGACTTGACAATGCAGAGGTACCCCGGTAGGTCAGGAGAAGATATACAAGTATTCTTCCATGACCTTATATACTTGCTTCTGCTATAGTTGTTGCTCCTTTAGTATTTGTAGCACCTTGTCAACATGTTGCACATGATCCTCCCAAGACTTGCTATAGATTAGTATATCATCAAAAAATACTAACACAAATTTTCGAAGGAAGGGCTTGAAAATGGAATTCATCAA
>ML780001.1:529720-539849 GCA_009831015.1 Picea engelmannii
CTTATCAATCATGATAAGACAATAATGAGTCATCTATACATTTTTCCAACAATGCGTCATATACCAATGGAACCACATCGATCCATCTTCATCATGTATCAATGACAACTCATTGATCCATCTTCATCTATGCATTCTCATCAGGGACAATACATATTATATTACATCAATCATCAATAAATCAATCCTTTGACATCAATCAATCACTTGACATCAATCAATGACATCAATCAATCAAACCATTGGCATCAATGACAACATGATCCAACACTTATTTGGTGTAGAAGGTCCCTTTTTTGGCGGCATGTTGGCCAAGTATCACTTTTGAATCTTGATTTTGAGGCGGTTCTGCTAGACAATATTTATTCTATTCTATCTCCCAAGTTTCGGCCCTTCTGGGTATGAAAATTTATTTTAGGTAGTTCTCTGATATTTCTTCTCTACAATTCCACAGGTCTGATCAATATTGGATGTTCCAAGTGGAATTTACGGTAACTTCCTCACAACTTGCCAATTTTTGGCCTTTCCAGGAGATCTCACTTGTATAGCATGCCTCGCACAAAATATTTGATATAAAATTCTGAAACTCGCACAAAAAATACTACAGACTTTCCACGATCCAATGAAACTAGGCCCACTTAATTTGGATACTCTATCAAGAAGTTATGATTGTTTTACTTGGAACACCTTCTTGATACTAGTCAATAGGACTAGTCACATACCCTATCTTACAGAAGGTGTATCTACAAATTTGAGATGACCCAGAAGATGAAATTTTTACCACAGATACCTTACTAGTTTCTGTAAATGGCCTCTAGATTTTAGGGTCTGAAACGTTACAAAATTGTTTTTATAGCGAAAATTCCACAATGACTCATTTCAGGCTGATTCCAAAACCCGATATTGTACAGGATGTATCTCCTAAATTATAAGGCCTCAGGAGCTGAATTTTGAACCCAACGTACCTTGATCTGTTTACTCAATATCATCCAAGCCGTTCCTTCTGAAACATTGTAGAAAAAAAATTATAGCTAAAAATCCACGGTGTCTCAGATGTAGCAGCGAAACCCCAAGACCTTGAGCTCTGATACCATATGTTAAGAACCAAACATCAATATAGCATAGAAAAACCTCAGGAAAAGTACTCAACACCTTGACAAAGAGATAATTTCAGATAATAAGCCTCTTTGAGGGGGAAACCTCCTTTTACCCCACTTAAATGTTCAAGTACAAGATGATTCAAAATGAAAATGTTTCCTTGGTATATATAGGAGACTAGGAGGTATAATTACAACTAATGGCCTAAAGCCGACATAAATAAAATAAAATTACTAATATAATATGCCCCAATTAAGGGGTAATGAGCCAATATTAGGGCTTAACATGGAGAGGTCGACCGCAGAGACCCTGGATGTGGTTGTGATCTTTCTCTCATTATGAGAGCGAATCACAAAGAAGACAAACTTCCCTGTCTGAGAGATGAACTTCCTACATTGCTTAACAAAGATCAAGGAAATAAAACTAGGTGGAACTTCCTTGGGTATCCTGTACAATTTCTTGTTCAAAGTAATAATAACACTATGAGTCCTAGACTCGTATACAACATGATGTTTTCATAAATAAGGTTGGCCTAAAAGAACATCACAAACTTTGAGAGGAGAAACATCACACAATACCTCATCTTTGAAGGGCTTGATGCTGTATGACAGTCGACACTGTTGGATGACGCGAATATCGCTTTGTTAGCGGAGCCATCCAATGGTGTAGGGTTGTGGGTGCGGCGTTATCGGCAGGGCCAACCGCTTGACGACCTCTGCTGAGATGAGGTTCTTCTGGCTATCACTATCAATGATGAAGTGCAATGGGGTTCCTTTTACCCACATCTATGAATGGAAGAGGCGCTCTCCTTCTTCTGGCTCATCTGGTTCACTAGGCTGGGACTTGCTGGTAACAATGGTGGCATTGGGTTCCGTGCCAATGATTTGTATTCCCCTTTCCAGTTCTGACTCAGAGTCAGAACCCACATCTGATTCAGAGGCTTTCACCTCGACCATTAGTGACTTCTTTAAGCAACAATCAAGAGTGTTATGCTAAGGTCTCTTATGGAAGTGGCACCACTTCTCGATATCTTTCTTTGTCTTTCCGATGTCCTTCTTTGCTTGCGGCTTGGATTGGTTGTCCTGATACGATCCATATTTTCTCTATCCTTTGTTCTATGGGTTGGGGACACCCTTTCCTGGATTTTGTTGTGAGGGGTTCCCAGACCCAAATACCGCATATTTTGTTTGAGTTTCTGCTTGATTTTGATGACATATTGGTAGGCCCCACCCAAGGATGATATGTCCAAAAATTCCATTTCAGTCTGGATGTATCTATGCAGAGCACCACGATACTTGAGCACCAAATGTCGCTCCGAATCTTTGATACCCAACTTGGTGTTCAAGGTATGGAATATATTTGTGAACTCTGGCACTACTTGGTCTCTTTCTTTCCACAGTGTGGTCCATTTGGTATACAAGTCGTCATAACTTCCAACAGGGTAGTATCGTTCATTAATAGCATCCCTGAAGGATTCCCAGGTGGTTGTGAATGTAAATAATGAGGGTTCCTCTGTTTCCTTTTGCTCACAGAAAGTTTCCCACCAATCTTTGACAAGGGGAATGGATTTGAGGAGCACAAAAGTAATCTTTTATATATTCGAAAATTTATGGACAGAAAAATACCCTTCTAGTAGATTCAACCACTAGTCTACAACATCTGCGTTTATATGACCTTCAAATACAGAAATATCGAGGTTGATTTTTACCTTGATTTATACAACTTTTGTGTGAGAAATATCGAAGGAAATTACATGTTTCTCCCTGTTTTCCCAAAAAACCATCATTTATGGCCTCAAAACGGCTCCGGATGTTCACGACCCGAAAAACTGCTAAAAATAGTAAATTACCAAAATTGCCAAAACACTGTTTTGAGCCAGTTGGAAAAGGTGGGTGGCCACTGATATCCACCTGGATCAATCCTCCCTCCTTAGGAATTAATTTTATCCATTGCGTTTATTTCCCCCATCAGAGGGGGAAATTTCTGCTGAATTTGGCCCTGGGTGAGCCACTTGCCTCGGTGCAGGAGCTGCCCTGCTTTGACGACTCGATAAAGATGGATCCTTTGCTGTCAAGTGCCCTTGATCTGTGTGTCCACAATCTAATCACTGGATTCCTGTTGTATGTAGTTGAGGTTGATCTATGTTGGTGTGAGTTGTTCTGCTACTTCTGAGGTGTCCAATAATGGTGGGAAATAAGTCCTAAGGAGATCCACGTTGAACACTGGGTGCAGGCCAAGGAAAGGAGGAATGTTGAACTCAAAAGAATTATCCCCCACAACCTTGGTGATGGTGTACAACCCATAATGAAGTGGGTGAAGCTTCTGATGGGGTCCTGTAAGGCGTTATTTCTGCAAGTGCAACCAAACATTGTCGCCCACCTGAAACTTATGTGGTACTCGATGTTGATCATGACGTTGATTGTACTTGTCATTGGACTTTTGTAGGATATCCTGAACATGTTGGTGGATGTGCTGAATCCACTCAATGAATCGGATGGCTTTGTGAGCTTCAGTTGGAGGAGGAGATGAGTCGGTCGAGGTGATTGCAAGGGGAAGTGAAACATCTATGGGACCCAATGGTTGGAATCCCAACCCCACCTGAAAGGGGCTATGGCTGGTTGAGCTATGCAGGGATCGGTTGTATCTATGTTGGACATAGGAAAGGCTCTCATCCCATGTGAGAGGGTGCTTGGAATTATACATGCGTAGGATATGCACAATCATTCGATTTACGACCTCTATTTGGGGGTGGAAGGCCATGGATTTGGTGAGCTTGGTGTCCAGTAGTGACGAGAGGCTTGACCAAAATGTGTTGAGAAATCAAATATTCCGATCTAAGACAATGGTTTGTGGGATTCCAAAATGTATCCAGACTCGTTCAAAGAAGATCTTGGCAATGGCCTTTTCTATGATGATCTTCTTGCAGGCAACCAAAATCACCATCTTAGAAAACCGATCAACAACCACAAAAACATAGTCATTTCCCCGCTTAGTGGATATACAATAGAAGAAAGATCGCCTAGAATAGCCACCTCGAAATCAAGATTTAAAAGTGATACTTGGCCAACATGCCACCAAAAAAGGGAACTTCTACACCAAATAAGCTTTCAGACAATCCTAGGTGGAAACTTGATGAAGGTGAAGAAATGTGCAGGGACATACATGATTTACAAAAGAAGACAATCACAAAACATGAACTACAAGGGATGATGGATTCAACTAAAGCTAAGTTGGAGGCAATAATGGATACTAAGATGGATGGTTAAAAAAGGGAGATCATGGAAGGATTGAAAAAATTCCTAATAGAGAGGCCACCTGAAAGTGAAAATGTATCCCATGAAATTCATGATGAGGACACAAGAAAGATGAATCAAGACCGGAGAAACTCCAACTTTGGGTTGAATACCAACCACTTTCCTAAGATCGATGTGAGGAATTTTGATGGAAAGGATCCAATCACATGGATACTTCAGATGGAGAAGTTCTTTGATCTACATGATGTGCCACACACACAAAAGGTACAATTTTCTTCTTTATATTTAGAACCCAATCAATTTTTGTAGTATCGATTTCTTTGTTCTCACAAATCACTTATCATTTGGACAATTTTCACGGAAGAAATGATAACACACTATGATGATACAAGGAGCAATACCTTCTTTAGCCAATTGATAAATCTCAAGCAAAAGGGTTCATTTGCGGAGCACATTGAGAACTTCCAAAGATTGAATATAAAGGTAACATATATTCCAAATGAGCACCTGATTGATGTATTCATAGGAACTTTAAAGGATAACATTCAACATGAGGTTTGCCTTTGGGAACCCAAATCATTTGATAATGCGTTCAGGGTGGCGAGAAATGTTGAAAGTAAAAATATGGCTATGGCTACTAGAAGGAATACTCCTAACATCTATCAAGAGAATAATGTTCCTTCTTCTAAAACACCTCAACCTACAAGGTTGACACCTCAACAATTGGAGGAAAGAAAAGAAAAATATTTATGATTTAATTGTGACAACAAGTACAGTAAGGGACATAAGTGTGGTGAGAATAAATTATTCTACATAGATTGTGAAGAGGAAGAAGAACAATAAAAAAAACAAGAACCATCTCAATATGAAAACGTAGAAGATATTTCTTCTAAAGAGTTGACTCCCACGATATCATGTAATGCATTGGATGGAATTATCACTCCTCAAACCCTCAAGATCAAAGGATATATCAAAAAGAAAAAGGTAATAGTCCTAATTGATTATGGCAGTGCTCATAATTTCATTCACTATAAATTAGCCAAATCTCTCAATTGCTTTATATATCCAACGCTAGAGTTTCAAGTAATGATTGCAAAATGGAGGAACTATCAATTGCTCAGGAAAATGCCATAAGGTCAATCTTACTATGGGGGAATATGTAATGAATATTCCAATGATTTCTATACCCATGGGTGGTGCTGATGTCATACTAGGAGTCAAGTGGTTACAATCATTGGGAATAATGACTTTTAATTTTCAAGAACTTTTCATGAAATTTTCATTGAAGGAAAGGAAATTGAGTTAAGGGGTATCATAGGTGTTGGGGCTCATAAATGTCCTATTTTCATCCACCTTTCCCTTCATTATTATTCACATTTCATCGCCCCATTAACCTTTCATGACATCATTTCCATAAATATACTTGGGTTTCACCTTATTGTTCTCCACTTTATTCATTTTAGTATTTAAAAGGAATTTGTGATTAAATTTTAGAAATTTGACATGTTTTCATATATATCTCAAATATGTGTGAGCTTTGTAATGTGTAGGAATATGTGAAGGATTAATTCAAAGGACTTCTTGAATACTTCCTCCACCATTTCAATATTTGAGGAGATAATTCAAGACCATTCTAAGGAGAAGATCATGGAGATTTGGTTGGAATATCTTATCCAAGATATATGAGAGATATGTGTGAGGATTTGAAGGAATTATATTTTGTAATAATGGGAAATAGGTTGAGAGAAAAGTGGATCTGTAATAATGAGATAGTTATCTTATCTTCAAGGCTCTCATGTATAAAAGAGAATGATCTCTCTTCATGAGGATTCAATTAGAGTAATCAAGCAATTAGGATGGAGTTAGATTATGTAATTAGAATTAGAGTAGTCATTAGGATTCGAAAGAGAAAGGGATTCTTAGATTTGATTTATGGTTTTGGTTTTCATGCTTTCATTATTATTTTATGAAGATTGATTTGATTATAGTAATATAAGATTGCTTCATTGGTGAGAGCTCTCATGTGTTGTTGTGCCATTCAACTCTTCATTTGTTGTATCTGCTTTTCCTTCATGTAGTTCTCCATTTCTAGATTAATTCCATTTACACAATTTCCCATTCTTAGAGTAATTTCATTTATGCAACTAGATTAATTTCAATTCCAGTCATGTGTTAGATTAATGATTCAATTCCAGTCGTGTGTTAGATTAATGATTCTATTTCAGTTGTGTGTTAGATTAATGATTCAATTTCAGTTGTATCTTAAACATTAGATTAGATTAGTCCCGCTTCAATCTTACATATACTTTGTGTGTGCTTCGTCAGTTTACAAACCCCAGGTCGACAAGTTAGATAGTTGGGCAAGTAATACAAATCAGTTAATACAACATTAGTTCGACCCAATATAACGACTATCATTCCCTTGTCACGATTGTTGTTCATTTGAACGAAATGATTGTTGTTCCTTTTGTTATGATTGTTGTCCCTTTGCAGGGGTTGCATCTCTGGAGGACAGGTATTGAAAACGGAAGGTAAGAACCTACGTAGTGTTGGAAAATATTTAACAGACAACGCATGCTTGTATACTTGTCATTGATGGCAAGTACAACAGTGAAGATGGCATGAGTACAAAAAGTATGAAATAGATGGGCATTATGAGAAGACATTGCATGAAGGATTTGTAGGGTTTGGTCATAACGGATTCCATATGCTATAATGCATCATCTTTTCCTTTTCAACTAACGAAAGCTTTCAAAGCTATTACTGTCATTTCCGACGCTCATGGTTACTGGAGTTTCGGGCTGGAATCATGTCTCTAGAGGGGACACGAGTTGTGCCAGATACTTGGAAAGGACTTGTTCGTAGTCCTAATAGTCCTAATTGATTATGGTAGTAATAATGAGATGGTTATCTTATCTTCATTATTATTTTATGAAGATTGATTTGATTATCATAATATAAGATTGCTTCATTGGTGAGATCTCTCATGTGTTGTTGTGCCATTCAACTCTTCACTTGTTGTATCTTCTTTTGCTTCATGTAGTTCTCCATTTCTAGATTAATTCCATTTACACAATTTCCCATTCTTAGAGTAATTTCATTTACGCAACTAGATTAATTTCAATTCCAGTCATGTGTTAGATTAATGATTCAATTCCAGTCATGTGTTAGATTAATGATTCTATTTCAGTTTTCTGTTAGATTAATGATTCAATTTCAGTTGTAGCTTAAACATTAGATTAGATTAGTCCCACTTCAATCTTGCATATACTTTGCATGTGCTTTGTCAGTTTACGAACCCCAGGTTGACAAATTAGATAGTTGGGCAAGTACTACAAATTAGTTAATACAACATTAGTTCGACCCAATATAATGACTATCATTCCCTTGTCACGATTGTTGTTCCTTTTGTTATGATTGTTTTCCCTTTGCAGGGGTTGCATCTCTAGAGGTCGGGTATTGAAAACAGAAGGTAAGAACCTATGTAGTGTTGGCAAATCTTTAACAGACAACAAATTCTTGTATACTTGTCATTGATGGAAAGTACAACAGTGAAGATGGCATGAGTACAGAAAGTATGAAATAGATGGGCATTATGAGAAGACGCTGCAGAAAGGATTTGTAGGGTTTGGTCATAATGGATTCCATATGCTGTAATGCATCATCTTTTCCTTTTCAACTAACGAAAGCTTTCAAATCTATTACTGTCATGTCCAACGCTCATGGTTACTAGAGTTTCGGGCTGGAATGATGTCTCTGGAGGGGACACGAGTTGTGCCAGATACTCAGAAAGGACTTGTTTGTGTAGTTATGGGAGATGAGGGTTTGTTGCATTTTCAATGGCTTAATCGAACAAGTAATGTGGTAGAAGTTGATCAAATTGTATTTCTAGATGAAGCTGTATTTGAAAAGGTCCAGGAAACCCCCGAGTGAGTGTACATTTTTGAAATTCAAGGAGGATGATCGCAAATTCTTTTTTTGGATGCAGGTTCCCGATGACCGTCAGATCAAGTGTTGATCGGGACTGTTAATTTGGACCGTCGACTCCATTTCGGAGTTTCGCGATTCATGTCCTGGAGAGACAAGAAATATGACAATTGAAATCGCGATTTAATCACAGCCGTCAGATCAAGGTTGATCTGGACTGTCAACTCCATTTCGGAGTTTCGCGACTTGCATCTTGGAGAGGCAAGAGATATGACAATTGAAATCATGATTTAATCGCAGCCGTCAGATCAAGGTTGATTTGGAACGTCGAATCCATTTTGGAGTTTCGCGACTCACGACTTGGAGAGGTAAGAAACAAAACTGTCAAAATCACGATTTAATCCCAGCCATCAATTCACGATGTGTTTTGGACCATTGATCTAAGCTCCAACTCAGAGCTTCGCCTATCGCAACTTGGAGTGACAAGGACCTCTATCGAAGGAATCACGAGATGCAAATTCATGATGAGATCTGGACCGTAGACTCATCGAGATCGTGGACCATTGATCTCAGCTCCATCTCGGGGTTTTGGGGATCGTGACTTGGAGAGTCGAGATGTCTCATCTCCAGACTCACGATAGGCGAATTCGCGAAAAACACTTTTTGCATAAGCGATTGGTCATGGCCATGGTCATATAGAGAAAGGAGCTAGTGCAGAAAATATCTGTATCGAAGATTTGGAGATCACGACATAAAGTGTCGAGACACTTGGCCACATGATTGCCGAAATGCCGAAACCCGATTTAAAGGCAAGATTCATAAAATTCATCCAACGGTGCAGATAAACTGGAATATGATCGGAGGGTTACTGTTCTCTCTCACAGTTAACTCCTCAGTTACGAATCTGTTAGCGATACAGACTCATGATTGCCAATCGGTTGACATTCCACTTGCTTGAACGATTGTTTTTCTTTTGCCGAAGGAGATGCAAAGAGTAACCGCCATGGGTGTGTGTATAAAATAAAATGATACAGACGGTGCATGGAGGGTCATTCTGGATGAAAAATGAATGAAACTGTAAGAAAGGGAAAATCATAGAATGCACAGTGTGAGATTGAGAATATGTGCAGTGTGAGATAAAACTCAGAGAAGAGTAACAGATGAAGAAAAGACTTGAAGAAGAGTAGAATAACAGAACAAGTTAAAGAAGAGCAGGATGATAGAACAAGTTGAAGCAGAGAATATTTGCGGAACAAACAAAGGAAGAGAAGAATTGCAGAACAGTTAGAAGAAGAACAGATTTACAGAGCAAAGAAAGATTGGTAAGAATCGATTTATCTGTGTAGTTATCTGTTTATTTATTCATTCATATGCCAGGGTGGTTGGGAGGTGCTAGGGAGGATTGTTGTCCTCATAGGTTCAAGTGGGAGCTTGAACACAAGGAATTGTAACTTCCATCTGGTTGCAGCCATAGAAACCAAGGTGGCAGGGTGGTGCAAGGGAGAACAAGTGTTCTCTGTTATACAGGTTGGAGCCTGTGTAACTGGAAGTTGGTGCTGGAACATTAGGGGAGTTGGTGCTTCCTTCTAGTGGGTGCTAGAGAAACAAGAGAGTCGGTGCTCTCAAACAAGTTGCAACTTGTAAAATAGAGGTAGCAGCCTCACATTGAGTTGGTGCTCAATTATAGATGATGTACATAACTTAAAAGACTGCCTATCATTTCGAAGAAGAAGAGGTTTTCTCCCTTTATGGGTTTCCTCGTGAAAATCTGTCTCGGTGTATGCCTTATGTGTGATTGATGCTCTTTACTTTTATTGTCCATATGCTGTATAATCACTTGAAGAAAGATT
>ML780001.1:543012-564151 GCA_009831015.1 Picea engelmannii
TGATGACCGGGCTGATGAAGGTATCTTTTTGGGTTATGCTACAAATAGTAAAGGGTACATATGCTACAATAAGAGACTGCATAAACTAGTTGATTGTATAGATATAAAAGTTGATGAAGAAATCCCAGTCAGAAATGTAAGCAATGCTGAACCAAGAACATAAGATATAGTTGAAGATGAAGATGAACATGTCCAAGGATCAGAAAAAGAAGAATCTGAATCAGATGAAGATACAAATACTCAAACTGACACAAATAAGTAGAAAGAAGCAAAATCACCTCTCAGAATTGTTAAAAAGAATCATCCTGAAAATCATATAATTGGAGATATAAATAAAGGAGTTCAGACAAGAAGGAAATTGATTAAAGACTTAGAACAATCTCAGGTTGCTTTTTTATCTATGAATGAACCTAAAATTTTTGATGAAGCCAGCAAACATGATGATTGGATTAGAGCAATGAATGAAGAGCTTGATCAAATTGAAAAGAACAATACTTGGGAACTTGTTCCTAGACCTAAACATAAAAATGTAATAGGTTCCAAATGGGTGTTCAAGAATAAAATGAATGAAAAAGGACAAGTTGTTAGAAATAAAGCCAGATTGGTCTGTAAAGGATATGCACAAGTTGAAGTTCAGGACTTTGAGGAAACTTTTGCACCAGTGGCAAGATTGGAAGCTATCAGAATGTTTCTTGCTTATTTATGTCATAAAAACTTTAAAGTTTATCAGATGGATGTTAAGTCATCATTTCTTAATGGAGATCTAGTGGAAGAAGTATATGTTGAGCAACCTAAAGGATTCTCATTGACAGATAATCCTAATTATGTTTGTAAGCTGAAGAAGGCCTTATATGGACTACAACAAGCACCAAGAGCTTGGTATTATAGATTGGACAAATTTTTACAAGAAAAAGGGTTCAAGAAAGGTACTATTGACAGTAACCTTTATATTAAGTCTGAAGGTGATAATTTACTAGTTGTTTTGGTTTATGTAGATGATATTATTTTTGGCTGTACTAATGAATCATCTATCCAGTGGTTTTCTAATTCTATGCAAATAGAATTTGAAATGTCCATGATAGGAGAACTGTCATATTTTCTTGGCTTACAAGTAAAACAAAGTTCTGCAGGAATATTTATTTCTCAAGAAAAATATTTGAAAGAGATGTTGAAGAAATTTCAGATGGAAGATTCCTCTCCAGTTAGCACACCTATGGTGGTTGGTTGCAAGCTGAGTAAAGATGATATCTCACTTGATGTTGATCAAAGGACATATCACTCTATGATAGGCAGTCTTCTGTACATCATAGCATCCCGTCTTGATATAATGCAAGCTGTTGGAATGGTAGGTCGTTATCAGTCTGCTCCTAAATAAAGTCATTTGGTAGCCATCAAAAGGATATTTAAATACTTGAAGGGAACAATGACTTATGGTTTGTGGTATCCTAGAAATCAGAATTTCCAGTTAACTGCTTATTCAGATGCAGATTGGGCAAACTATGTTGATGAGAGAAAAAACACCAGTAGAGGAGCATTCTTTCTGGGTGACTCATTAGTTGCATGGCTTAGTAAAAAGCAAGGATCCATTTCATTATCCACTACAGAGGCAGAATACATTGATGCTGTTACTTGCTGCGCACAAATTTTATGGATGATACAAACTCTTGCAGATCTGAAGGTTACTTACATTGATCCCATTCCAATTCATTGTGATAACACCAGTGCCATTAGTGTCTCCAAGAATCATGTTCTTCATTACAAGACTAAGCATATTCCAATAAAGTACAATTTTCTCAGAGAACAAGTTACAAACATAATTGTTCAACTGAATTATATACCTTCTACAGAACAGATTGCAGATATATTTACAAAACCATTAGCAGCAACCCCTTTTGGATATCTTCGTCAAAAGTTGGGGGTTATAATTTCTTGTGTCTAATCTATTCACCTGGTCAGGGGGAGTACTTATTGAATATCTGGTGTATTTCCAAGATGCTCATGGTTGACAGGGGGAGTATGTTTTACAACAGATCAGGGGGAGCATGTTTCTTCTTTGACATTGATGTCAAAGGGGAAGAAAAGAGTTCGGGAGGAGAGTTTGAATGCATGTGGGTGCTTGAGTTTCCATCAATGCCAAAGGGGGAGAATGTTGGCAAATCTTTAACAGACAACACATGCTTGTATACTTGTCATTGATGGAAAGTACAACAGTGAAGATGGCATGAGTACATACAGTATGAAATAGATGGGCATTATGAGAAGACATTGCAGGAAGGATTTGTAGGGTTTGGTCATAACGGATTCCATATGCTGCAATGAATCATCTTTTTCTTTTCAACTAACGAAATCTTTCAAAGCTATTACTATCGTGTCCGATGCTCATGGTTACTGGAGTTTCGAGCTGGAATGATGTCTCTGGAGGGGACACGAGTTGTGCTAGATACTCGGAAAGGAATTGTTCGTGTAGCTAGGGGAGATGAGGGTTTGTTGCACTTTCAATGGCTTAATCGAACAAGTAATGTGGTAGAAGTTGATCAAATTGTATTTCCAGATGAAGCTGTATTTGAAAAGGTCCAGGAAACCCCTGAGCGAGTGTACATTTTTGAAATTCAAGGAGGATGATCGCAAATTCTTTTTTTGGATGCAGGTTCCCGATGACCGTCAGATCAAGTGTTGATCGGGACTATTAATCTGGACCTTCGACTCCATTTTGGAGTTTCGCGACTCGTGTCTTGGAGAGGCAAGAAATATGAAAATTGAAATCGTGATATGTGAAATCGCGATTTAATCGCAGTCGTCAGATCAAGGTTGATCTGGACCGTCGACTCCATTTCGGAGTTTCGCAACTCGCGTCTTGGAGAGGTAAGAAATATGACAATTGAAATCGTGATATGCGAAATCGCGATTTAATCACAGTCGTCAGATCAAGGTTGATCTAGACGATCGATTCCATTTCAGAGTTTCGTGACTCGCGACTTGGAGAGGTAAGAAACAAAACTGTCAAAATAACGATATGCAAAATCACAATTTATTCCCAGCCATCAATTCACGATGTGTTTTGGACCATTGATCTGAGCTCCAACTCGGAGCTTCGCCTATCACAACTTGGAGTGACAAGGAACTTTATCGAAGGAATCGCGAGATACGAATTCACGATGAGATCTGGACTGTAGACTCATCGGGATCATGGACCATTGATCTCAGCTCCATCTCAGGGTTTGGGGATTGCGACTTGGAGAGTCGAGATGCCTCATCTCCAGAATCACGAAAGGCGAATTCGCAAAAAGCACTTTTTGCATAAGTGCTTGGTCATGGCCATGGTCATATAGAGGAAGGAGCTAGTGCAGAAAAGCTCTGTATCAGAGCTTCAGAGATCGCGACATGAAGTGTTGAGACACTTGGCCACAGGATTGCCGAAATGCCGAAACCCAATTTAAAGGAAAGATTAATAAAATTCATCAAACGGTGCAGATAAAATGGAATATGATTGGAGGGTTACTGTTCTCTCTCACAGTTAACTCCTCAGTTACGAATATGTTAGCGTTATAGATTCATGATTGCCGATCGATTGGCGTTCCATTTGCTCGGACGATTGTTTTTCTTTTGCCGAAGGAGATGCGAAGAGTAACCGCCGTGGGTGTGTGTATAAAAGAAAACGATACAGACGATGCGTGGTGGGTCGTTCTGGATGAAAAATGAATGAAACTGTAAGAAAGGGAAAATCATAGAAT
Source organism: Picea engelmannii (assembly GCA_009831015.1). Lineage (NCBI taxonomy): Eukaryota > Viridiplantae > Streptophyta > Pinopsida > Pinales > Pinaceae > Picea > Picea engelmannii. The sequence continues at coordinate 546,744 of ML780001.1, forward strand.
GCACAGTGTGAGACTGAGAATACGCGCAGTGTGAGATAAAACTCAGAGAAGAGTAACAGATGAAGAAAAGACTTGAACCAGAGTAGAATAACAGAACAAGTTAAAGCAGAGTAGAATGACAGAACAAGTTGAAGCAAAGCAGATTCACAGAATAGACAAAGCAAGAGAAGAATTGCAGAATAGTTAGAAGAAGACCAGATTTACAGAACAAAGAAATATTGGTAAGAATCGATTTATCTGTGTAGTTGTCTGTTTATTTATTCATTCATATTCCAGGGTGGTTGGGAGGTGCTAGGGAGGACTGTTGTCCTCAGAGGTTCAAGTGGGAGATTGAACACAGGGAATTGTAACTTCCATTTGGTTGCAGCTAGAGAAACCAGGGTGGCAGGGTGGTGCAAGGGAGAACAAGTGTTCTCTGTTATATAGGTTGGAGCATGTGTAACTGGAAGTTGGTGCTGGAACATTAGGGGAGTTTGTTCTTCCTTCTAGTGGGTGCTATAGAAACAAGAGAGTCGGTGCTCTCAAACAAGTTGCAGCTTGTAAAACAGAGGTAGCAGCCTCACATTGAGTTGGTGTTCAATTATAGATGATGTATAGAACTTAAAAGACTGCCTATCATTTCGAAGAAGAAGAGGTTTTCTCCCTTTATGGGTTTCCTCGTGAAAATATGTCTCTGTGTATACCTTATGTGTGATTGATCCTCTTTACTTTTACTGTCCATATGATGTATAATGTTGATGATCACTTGAAGAAAGATTAAGAATGTTTTAATAGACTTAAAATTGTTTAAGCTCAATAACAACTGATTCATCCCCCCTCTCAGTTGTGTTAGTAATTTCAACATGTAGGCGACAAGTAAAACGCTTGCGCCAGTGCCTACCTTTGGATGATGTATAGAGGTTATATTTTAGGACATCTTTAGAGCCCAACATTTTGGCGTCATTGCCGGGGAAGAACGATGGATTGAGGTATTAGTTTTTATTTTTATTTTGATTCATGCAAGTGTGATCTAGACGTGTTGGTAAGGGGTCATAGAAGCTCGTGACAAGAGACTCCTCATGTTCTCCCTACCAACTAGGTAAAAGTAGTTTCAATTTTTGCAAATTTCAATTTCTGCAAGATTAGTTTCCATTTCTGCAAGTGTGATCTAGACATGTTGGTAAGGGGACATAGAAGCTCGTGAGAGGAGACTCCTCATGTCTCCCTACTAACTAGGTAGAAGTAATTTCAATTTCTGCAAATTTCGATTCATGCAAGAGTAGTTTTAATTTTTGCAGGTTTGACCTACATGTGTTGGTTCTAAGGGTCATAGAGATGCTTCAGTGTAGATTCCTCACTGTCCCTACCAACTATCATGGACGTTTTAATTTCCGCAACTGTGAAGAGTAATTATTTTCTGTTTCAGTAAGAGTGCTTTTATTCAAGTTTTTTTTATTTAGATTTCAGTTTTGGGTGCTGTAAGAATCCATTTTTTTTAACATGATTTAACAATGAATTTAAGCTTGGAACAACTCACTCAGATCCTAGAAAAATTTGGGGTTTCCTCTTTTCTGAAAGAAGGGATCTTGACATCAGCCGAAATCTTATTCACTCCTCCTGAGGTGAACGGAGAATCAACATACGAAGAACCTTACATATTTAATGAAGAACCATTAGGCGTGTAAGAGGTCGAGGAGGATAGTGAGGAGTTGCATCATGATCTGAGTAAGACAAATTACGCCTACGAAAGCCTGATCGAATGTTGGTTTCAAGCAAGTACTAGGTTAGATTCATTTAGTTTTTCTTTTTCTTTTTTTAATTTATAGTTTCAACCGCTAATTTCACACATTCATACATATTCCCGACTGCCAATTGCTAAATTGAAAGATAATTTTTTTTTATTAGTGTTGTGTGCATGGCTACATTGGTTGTTTGATTATACGTAACTAATTTCTCATTTCTAATTAGCGTAGTGTAGGTAGGGTTTTATTTTCAAGTTTTTATTTTTATTTTTGCTAGAACAAGTATGCTCTCCTCTACGCTTCATGTGATCATGAGGATCAGAAAGTAGCATGAATGATTGACTGATTTCAGGAATAAAAATTACTTGACGAAATTTTTTTTTGCCTTATCTATTTTTCATCTTCCTCGTAAATTTTTATTTTTTTAGATCCTTACTAAACAACTTTATAAGCTTGCTAAATAAAATTTTATTTTATTCTTTACTTTAAAAGCATAATAGATAAAAATAAATAAATAAATGAAAAGTTGTGCATCCTCCATTTGAAATAAAACAATAAGTACATTAAAAAAATAAAAAAATATTTTTTTTTTGAATAAGTTTTGAAATTCATACAACACAAGAGCCGCGCAAAAACTCTGAGCTGAAACAACAGTCAAAACAACTTTATGCTGGTTTATTTTTTGTTTGTGCACCTTGTATTTTCTCTCGACCCTTATCCTATAGATTCCTTGAAATAATCCTGGAAACAAATAAAATATCATGAATTTTGCACAGAAACCACCACATAAATCGAAAAAATAAACAACTTGCGAGGGTCTGCACATCAATAATTTGACTACTCTTCTCCTCACTTTAAAACGCACAGGTCGAAGGCAATCAATCAATATCTCAATAACTCGGTTTCAACTAGCCTTCACTAAGCACAAGACTCTAGTTTATCTGATCAAAATGAAATTGTTTATCACTGTTCATTATTTCCACTGTGCATGAACATCTGCTAGCATATTATTCACGCACCATAACAAATTAAAAAAAAACAATGTTGAAGGAGATATGCAGCGTTCACCCGAACGAATGGATCCACACCTAGAGTTGGAGATGCTACTTAAACTCGGTCAAATGCAATTGCATGCGATTGGTACGCAAATCGAATGACAAATTTGGACGAGATGAAGGTGCACGCTCCAACAACCTTGCTGGAATAAATGATTAAAGGAATGCACAGGTAAGTGCATGATGAGAGGGATCGATGAGGTAAGAAGATCTACTTTTTTTTCATATCCAGATTCTCAAAATAGGTTTTAGATGCTTTATCTCCTCGTTCAACCACATTCATAGATTTTTTTGCTGGAGGTTGTAAGACTAGATCTGATTTGGTTGATTTGCAAACAATCTTGTTGGATTGTATTTAAAGGTGCACCGATTTTATTGTGGTTAATACGATTTGCAGCATCTTCTTGCCAATCCATATTTAATTAGAAACGATTCTTTGAAGGAGATAAAACTATCATTTTAATTGTCCGATATATATTTGGTTATTTTATTCAAGCGACCATTTAGAGTTTGAAGAAGAGATAATTATAGTTGGTTCTGAATTTAACTAACAGTTTTGTTGTTGGCAATCAATGAAGATATTTTTGGCGATATTATTTCCAAACCGTCATGCTAAATCAGGCTGCTGCACTCCCCAAAAATTGAAAACAATATGCATATATTTCTGCAGGAATGGTTACGAATTTTCCATGTTTAGTTTTCTAGATACGCCGGATAGAATAATACAAATATTCGACTTTTGCAGGCATTGAAAGATTGTGGGGCTTGACACATATTTAAAGTTGTTGCATGGGTTAAAAGAAATAGTAGTAATTTCAAGAATAAAGTTTATGGTCCAGCTCTTGTTGAGGTCAATGTTTCTAACAAAGGTCACGCGATTTACTTGGAAGGCCATGTCTCAAATTATATTTGGAAGTCATTTATCACTCAGGATTCGTTTGATCGAGAATTGCTTGTTAAAGACATGAAACAATTTGATATTCCTGTTCTAAATTATACTGGAAATAGAGAAATGCGAAGAGCACCTACACCAGTATCATATGAGATGCGAAGTCTGGGGATCGCATCAAGGCTTGATGAAGTATTTGAAGAACCATCTGCGGTGAAGTGTTGATCAGTCAGTTTGCACTAGACCGTTCATTCATTGGATCAGAGGTGACAAATCATAGAGCAGATGAGACAAACAAGTTAGGAGTGATGGATATATGGACTCCTGAAAATCATTACCGTTGGTCTATTTCTCGGTATGGAGGTCATGTGTCAGCAAGTGTAAATCCAGTACAGGGGTCACGAATTTTTGCTTCTAATGTAGATGTGAGGAAAGTCAATGAACTGAATTGCAGGAGGAGTGAGGCTGAAGATAAAATTGCAAAACTTGATGAGGAACTTAAGAGAATATCAAGTGAACAAAGGCATTTGGAGGATGAAGCAACAAAACTACACAGGAAGCGGGAGGAAAATGTGTTATCCACAATTTTGGTCATTGAGATGATGTCATGATAATGTCATGATGATGGAAAATCAAGCTCTTCACTAAAGACATTTTCTTGAGAAAAGTTTCACTTGTCTTCTTCCATAAATCACATTTTAAAGAGAGTTCGCAGGTTGCCTATATACTTACCTGCGAGAATGCCTGATTCTCGTAGGATGCATTAAGCTCAAGTGCGAGAAGTTCACACTGTACCTCATTGCAGGGTGCGAACATGTTCTTAACGAAGGAAAAAGATAAAAATCTCGAACCTTCTAGAAGGGAATCTTCTAGAAGGATGAGTTGGCTTCGAACGGTTGTTCAAGTACTGGCATTCCAGATATCTTGGGATCATTTTCTATCCAAGTAACTAATCTATCTTCTCCTATATATTGAGGAGATTTCTCATGGAAAAGGTTAGAAGCAAACTAGCAAGAGATTGATTGGAGAATTAGTGCAAGATTGTATGGAGGACTGATGCTACAGCAGTTAGAGACAACAACAAGGTCATCACAAGTGGTTGATTTTCTTCATGCATGAGCAAGTGTGTGTGTCAGAGTTAGGAGCCATCAAAATGAGACCTACGACATCAAGGCTCAGGTTGTAAGTTTCACTTTCAATTAATTCAATACAGTAATATGTCCCTTTCCCATAAAGATGATGTCACTTTATTACATAATTCCTTGATCATATGTATAGACTAGCTATTGAATATATTAATCTGCCTTTACTTTGATTGGTTTGTGTTGTTGTGATCTGAATGGTGCAAGAGCATTGGAGCGAAGCTTGGAACAACAGAGACTTAAGGAAAGCATTCATAAGGTATGTCCATAATCCTTACCTCTTAGTTCATTCATAGGCTAGATCTAGGGAAAGTGTATTATTCTGTCCTGTTTTGTTCTAGATCCAGGTGGATCTAGGGAGATCGGTTTGTGTCCGCACTCACGGATTTATCCTGAAACAAAATTGGCGACTCCACTGGGGACTTATCCCTTTTGTCTTTATGGTTTTTTGAATTTTCTGTGGCCATTTGCTCTATTTTCCTTTTTCTCCCGTTTTGTCAGTGTCTGAGTCCTCAGGATACCCTGAGAGACCTTCTGGGTCTATAAGCCAGTTTGAATTTTACTTGCTTTTTCAAAATTTTCAATATCTTCAGGGATTCTCGCACTGTGTCCATTGATAGCCTGCGAGAACCAGGAAAGTTCGCACTCTGCATATATATTCCAGTGCGAATTGTTCGCACCTTGCATCAAGGTAGCCTGCGAGAATACTATCTTCTCGCACTGTGTTCTACTACTTGCCTGCGAACAGATTTTTTGAAATTTTTGAATTCAAGTTTTGACTTTGTCAACTGCTCAGATCTGTTGATTTACACCTTTTTGGCTTACTGGAACATTGACTTACATCTCTCTTGCTTTAATTTGCTTTCTTGAACTGATCTAGAGTTTCTAGGCTTTTCTTGCCTTTGTAGCTTGACTTTCATTTCTTGGCTCTTGTTGACATTTTCATTCTCTCTGACTTCTGGAGTTGAGTGTGTCTGGCTGGCTAAGAACCAGTGATTGGTTGGGAGTTGAGTGTTTGGTGTTTCTCGTTTGCTTGGTGGTTCGAAAGGACATTTTTCATTTGCATTGAGGAACTCCTTGGTTTGCTTTTGTTTTTACTTTCGTTGAAAGTTTTGGTTGGGTTGTCATTGTTTGGTTATTGATGATTTGATTTTCTTTTCTCATTAATCAGAGTTCTTCTTGGAAAGTGAACAACAAGTTTTCTTTCAAGATTTTGTTTTTACTTTTTCAAAAACATTGAAAATCAATTTTTAGAGTTTATTGAAGTTTGGAAAAAGACATATAGACATTGTTCATTGATAAATGATTGTTTATATTAGCATCTGAAAGGAAATTGAGTATTGCATTTGCATAGTAGTATTGAGATTGGTTCGGAAACTTTTCTCTCTCTCCCATAAATAGGATTCATGGAATGAAAAGGATTATATTTCATCATTATCCTTGCATTATTTGGGTCAGAGTCATACATCACGAGTTTCACTTCCGTTACCTTTGAGTAAACAACAGCCTTTAAAAACATTGTGTAACATTAAAATTGATCTAGTAACTCTTTTCTAGGGCTCTTTTACACCAACAGTTAGCTAGGCTAGTGCTTTGGAGTAGGAAGAGAGACACACTCTCCAAAAGCTCAAAAACACACAATAGCATCTTGAGTTAGGGAGTGTTAAATTCCATTGGCAACATATTGTCCTGGGAACCCCTTCTAACACAAGGGTCAAGCATTAGGTCGCATTGGTGTTGGCAGAGTTACTAACCCTACTTTGTTGACATCGGTGTAGAGATTGCACGTATTACGAGGATCACTCCGAGGTATAACCACAATTATGAGTGGAAGCCTTTGAGTTGGTTTCAGGCTTGATACCCTGCCCTTGTGTGTGGATCAGACTGACGACTGTTCCCCCAGGCTGTACTGTTGTTTGTGGTGACCTTAGTTGCCTATCTCTCTAGGTTCTTACCCAAGGTGACTGTGGAGGGGAAAGTCTTCACGATACCTGGAATCGACGTTGATCAAACTCACTCGGGCTCCTTGGAGGGTATACCCAGGATTATGTGTGGGAGCTTGCACTAGGGCGTAAGTCTGTTAATCAGGTCGTCAACGTAACTTTTCCACCTTAGCCTCACCCCTTCTCGTCTCGTTGTTGCAACGTTGGATTTCATCACCAACTAGTGGCTTCGATATTAGAAGGTATTGTTTGCTTGGTGATTGCTTCTAGATTTTGTTTACTAGGGTGTGCTGATTGTTTCTTGGAGTTGACCATAGGATTTTCGTTGGGGAGTTTGTTACTTGTTTACAATTTCTCCCCCACGACGTTCACGTAGGATGCAAGGTTTGTCCCTGGAACATCCGGAAGCTTCACAACCTTTGCATACAACAACACCTGAGGGTACCCCTGAGGACTCTCCTCGTCCGGGTGAAATCCCCCTGGTTACTCTACCACACGTGGATGTAAGTGACGTCCCAGATGTTTCTACACCACCTCCACAAGTAGAACACACTGATCCTCTAGGTGATTTTCGAATTACCAATACTATAGAGGACTATCGCATTCGTCGTGGTGAACGACCTATTGGATGAGTACATCCTTCTGAAGAAACCACTGTTACATCTTCTGAATCAACTGTTGGGCCTTCTCACAGTGTAGTAGGCCAAGATCCTTTTTGGTCTGGTAATTTCCGTCGAGTTCTTTTCGGTACAGATTCATCCCCTGTTTATGAAATCAACCCTCCTGTGTCTCCTGAGACAGAGACTACACCCGAGACTACCACTTATCGTTTTGTTCTTCCTCCTGAGATGGCCCATCTTGCGGATACTACGAGTGTCCAAACTGGAATTACTGCAACTACTCTTCCTCCTATCAATACCCAGCGAATGCCTGAGGCTAATCCCAATTTACCCCCTGGTTACCATGCGTTGAATCCTTTGTTGAATGTTTCCAATCCAACACCTCCGCAAACCCCAGTCGGTTCTCCAGGTGGTCCTCCTTTTCCTGGGCATCCTATTCCCGGTTTCATTCCGACACTCCCTCAGTTTCCTACTGGCAATCCTAATCCTAGTGGCACTATTCCAACTGTTGCACCCAACTTGCAGGTTCCCGTGGGTGGACAGGGTGGTACGGTTCCTTTTCCTTTTCCTTTTCCTTTTCCCGGACACAATACATGTACTACACAACCTACGGTTGGCACACAACTTCTGGGTGGAGTTGTACCTACAGTAGGGGGACCAACCTCCCCTTTTGGACAAAACATACCTCTTGAGTTGGCCCAGTATTGGCAACAACTTTTACGAAACATCCCTCTTGCTGGGGGGAAAGCAACAGTCCCTCCTGTAGGCCAACCAAATCCAGGTGTGACTAATCCTATTTGGGGTTCGGGTCAAACTTCCCAACCTCAGGTCCCTTCTCAAACTCAAGGTTCTAATCCTTGGGGCTACTACCCTATCCAGCCACCACCGAACCAACCTGGAGCTTCCCTCTACGGACAGTCTGCATATGCTCCTACTAGTCTGCCAATGGGGCTTCCACCCCAAAGCCATCAGTACCCGCAAGTAAACCGACAGTTGCCTTTTCTTGCTACCTTGGATTTGCCAGATTTGACTAGGATTCTAAACGATCCTATTCGTCACTCTCCCCAATGGCCTGCTATTCTTGCTAAACTCCCATCGGATATTCAGAAATTCGATGGTAAGGCGGGAGAGGACCCGAATAATCATGTCATGACTTTTCATTTATGGTGTTCGTCCAACTCACTGATGGATGACTCCATTCGGCTGCGTCTTTTTCAACGAAGCCTTACCGGTTCGGCTGCGAAGTGGTACATTGAGTTGCCACGAGGTTTCTTTTCTGATTTCAACACCTTAGCTATGGCTTTTCTCACACATTACCAGTTATCGATATTTTACGATACTAGGACTGAGATCTTAACCTATTTTAAACAAATGAAAGGTACTCACATCTCGGACCATATACATGAGTGGAGAAGGAGACGACGTCTCATCAAACTTGAACTCCCTGATCAGTTACTGGCAGAATGGTTCACGAAATCTTTCGTGAACGAAATTGGTAAAGACATCGCTATGGGTGGTGTTGTTACAGAAGAGCAGGCTATAAGTCGCGCTCAGTATCTTGATCTCGTTTATTCTCAAACGGGAACACTTTACACCCTATTACCTGATTTACCTCATCCTGGTACTTCCAGCACTTCCACTGCTCCAGTTGCCTCACATGCAGCTGATGGTGTGATTGGGACCACTCATACCCACTCACATTCCATTTCAACTACAACCCCAAAATCCAATCCTTCTAATGTTCAAAGTGCTCCGTCTCCTGCTCCTCCCGCTGGTAAAACCTCTGAAGTGAACGTTGTTCAATCTACGCCGACCGATACGAACAAATCTAAGAAAGGGAGAGGCAAGAATAAGGAGAGTAAAAACAATAATCCGAATGAGCAAACCAAATCCCCTCTTGTTGACAACCGGGATAAGCACAAACCACGCTACCCTTGCCTTATCTGTGGTGACGATCACTACACGAAGGATTGTCCGAGACGTGCCGAAGTTAATAAGTTCCTTCAAGGAACACCTAAACCTTCTACGCCGACAGTCTTGTCTCAACCCTTCCCCTCTCAACAACAGGCTTCATTGGTCATCCATGACCAACCCTCTACGTCTACAAACTCTTATGTTTTGATGTGCATCGGTGATTCCAAGAAAGACAACGTTGCACTTACCACTAGAGCTAAAGACTATACTCCTTCTAAGGAGAAGGTTGACGATTTGCCTCCCGATTTGGTACAACTCTCTCCGCCGAATCCACCTACGAACGGTCCTTTTCATCTCGAACGACCGAGTCTTGATACAGTCTTACGACCTCCGAAAGGTGTCGTTAAAAAGTCGACATTCAATCCTCATGCTCGTGCGACCCAGAACTATAGCATTGTCGAAGATCTGGCCCAAGCACCTTCAACGATGTCTTCCCTTGAAGTCCTTCAGTCTTGTCCTGTGCAACGAAGGGATCTGTTGAAAGCCATAGGTGGAATCGATCCTACCGATATGAATTTGATAGTCTTTGACTTGGATGACCATGTTCCAAGGTTACCCCCACAACTTGCATTTCAGATACAAGTTATTGTCACCGACAAGAGCATTTGTCGGACTGTTGTTGACGAGGGTGCCTCTACGTGCGTAATGTCTTTTACTTGTTGGAAAGCCATTGGCTCTCCTCCCTTGAACGAATCACAAAACAAATTGCGAGCCTTCAATGGTTCTGGTTTTAAGCCTTACGACATTCTTCCGTCGTTGCGAGTCACTCTCGAAGGTAAAACCGTCCAGGTTGAAGTGGAAGTTTTCGATGCTCCCCTAGATTATAATCTTCTACTTGGGCGTAGCTGGGTCGATTCTATGCGTGCTGTTGTGTCAACCCTGTTCCGTGTCGTACGATTTCCTCACCAGGGAAAAGTGGTTATGGTTGATCAACTTGCCTTCTTTAATGCTGATACCCGCACTGGAAACATGCCGTTCATCGCAAAAACCCCACCGGGTTATGAGAATGTTGGTGTCGGTCTGTTAAAATATTCCTCATTGATGGGTACTTTCCCCATACCTCCACCACCCGATATTCCACGCCCGTCAGTTGCATCTATTAATATGATCTCTACTGTACCACGTGAACTTCCATTGTCTGCCGACCCTTGGATAGTCCCTGATCCTGGAGATCATGTTCGTTTCGACGACGTCCTGCCGTTAAGTCCAGTTGAGTCCGCCTACCAAGCTATTCAATCGGCAACCCTTACTACTTCTTCTTTTGATGAGTTGTCTCCTGATCCTTTCTGTGTCGTCTTTCCCACTGACAAGATGATAATGTCCGTCATGGAAGACACCCCTTGGGATGATGGGCATCATTGTTCCATACTGTTTCTGGAGCAACAGACTCTTGAGAATTACCAGCGGATTCGACTCCGTCGATCGTTGTTGTTATCTCCACCATTCCCAAATCTACAGGAGATGTGTTTGCAGAAGGGAACCTTAGTAACATTTCACCCACGATACCCATAGATATTTCAGTGAAACCTGGAATAGTTGAAAATGTTCATATTGGAGCTTTGTGTTCTCCCGAAGAAATTGTCACTTATACTTCCTTGTTTAAAGAATTTCGTGATATCTTTGCCTGGAGTTACGAAGAGATGCCAGGTATCGACCCTGCTATTGTGGTCCATGAAATTAAGACATACCCCGGAGCTAAACCATTCCGGCAGCGCCTCCGTCCTGTCCATCCACGTAGAGCGGCAGCCATTAAACTCGAAGTTGAAAAACTTCTTAAAGCCGGTTTTATTTATCCAGTGGCATTGACAGAATGGGTTTCCAACCCAGTACCGATTGATAAGAAAGGTGGTAGTATACATGTTTGTGTTTATTATCGAGATATCAACAAAGCTTGTCCAAAGGACAATTTTCCAACCCCTTTCATTGACCAGATCGTCGATGACTGTGCCGAAAGTGAAATCTTTTCCCTCATGGATGGATTTTACGGCTATAATCAAATCAATATCGCTCCTGAGGACCAACATAAAACGGATTTTATTTGTCCTTGGGGTACTTTCACCTACAGGAAACTCCCCTTCGGTCTGAAGAACGCAGGTGCTACGTTTCAACGTGCTATGTCTTACGCATTTCACGATATCAAGCATATTGTTCAACCTTATTTGGATGATTTTCCGGCTCACTCTTTATGTAGAGTCGATCACCCTAATCATCTCCGAGCAATTTTCGTTCGTTGTCGATTCTATCGCATTCGCTTGAATCCTCATAAATGTGTCTTTTGCGTAGAATCCGACCGTCTCCTCGGTTTCATTGTTTCACGCCATGGGATCCGGGTAGATCCTATCAAGGTCGAGGCGATTCTTAATCTACCTCCTCCTTCTTCTTTATGCCAGTTACAAAGTTTGCAGGGGAAATCAAACTTTCTTCGTCGCTTCATCCCGAATTACGCTGAGATTACTCGGGGTTTTACATGTCTTATAAAGAAAGGTTCAGAGTTTGTCTGGGATAAGGTTGCTAATAACGCTTTTGAAGCCTTGAAATTATCCCTCACGAAAGCTCCTCTTCTTTTCCCTCCTGATTATAGTCGAGATTACTTTCTTTATTTAGCTGCGTCCGAGTATACTATCGGCATGGTTCTCGTTCAAGAGGATGATGCCCACGATGAGCATGTTATATATTACTTGAGTCGAAGTTTAACTTCCACGGAAATTAAATACCAACATGTTGAAAAGCTGGCCTTGGCTGCTGTCCAAGTAGTTCAACGTTTCCGTCATTATATTCTCTCCAGGAAAACTACCGTGATTTCACATTGTAACCCCATGCAACATATATTAACACGTCAATTGCTGGGGGGAAAATACTCCAAGTGGATTGTTATTCTCCAGGAGTTCGACTTGGAATTCGATCACGCCACGTCGAAGAAATCCTTAGTTTTTGCTGAGTTAATTTGTGATTTTCCCATTCTGCCACAGAAAACGTAGCATTTGATTCGTTACCTGACGAGTCACTTTTCCTTATTAGTGCCGACGATATTTGGTACGGAGATATCATTATATATCTTCAAACTCAAACTTTTCGGCCTGCTTTATCCAGTAATGAACGACGTCGCGTCCGTTATCAAGCACGTCATTATATTATTCTCGGCGATACTCTTTACCATCGAGGCATTGACTCTGTCTTTCGGCATTGTTTGAATTTTGACGAGGCTGAGAAAGCTTTGAATGACTGCCATTCGGGAGCATGTGGTGGTCATATGTCTGGGTATGCTACTGCCCAGAAGATCTTACGTGCATGATACTTTTGGCCTTCTTTGTTTCATGATTGCATTACTGCTGTTCAGAAGTGTCATGCCTGCCAAACCTATAATCAGAAGATTCGGTCGCATCCTGCTCCCCTTCATCCTGTAGTATCCGTAGGTCTTTTTTCTAAATGGGGCATTGATTTCATGACATGTCACCCTCACTCGGCCGGGGGGCATGGTTACATTATTGTAGTTGTTGATTATTTCACTGGGCGGGCCGAGGCGATGCCGACATTCGATAATACTGGGAAGACTGCAGCATTATTTCTTTTCAACCATGTCATTACTCATTTTGGTGTTCCTCAAGCTATCGTTACCGATCATGGTAGTCATTTTTGGAATTATATGATGTCTAAACTTACAGAGAAGTTGGGCCTTCGACATGATAGCTCAACACCCTATTATCCACAGGCTAATGTCCAGGTCGAAGCCATCAATAAGGTTCTCATAACTATGATTCGACGGATGATAGGAATCCATAAAACCAGCTGGCACACAATGTTATTTTTGGCATTGTGGGCATATCGGACATCTGTTAAGTCTGCCACGGGATTCACGCCTTTTCGATTAGTTTATGGCATGGAAGCCATTCTGCCAATAGAATGTGAAATACCGTCTTTGAAGCTAGCTGTAGAGATCTTACCTAATACTTCTGCCGAAGAAGAACGTCTGTTGTATCTGATGCGATTAGACGAGACCCGACGTGATGCCACTTTAGTAATAGAAGCCCAAAAGAAACGCGTTAAGGCACAATATGACAAACATGTCAAGCCTTGTGTTTTCTCTGAAGGTGATCTTGTTCTTCTGTATGAACAGGATAAATATGTCCTAGGAGCTGGGAAATTCGAACCTATGTGGCGTGGTCCCTATATTGTCAGCAAAGTTTTGGAAAAAGGAGCATATGAGCTAGTTGATTATGATGGTGTACCTTTGAGTGAACCCAGGAATGGGTTGTACTTGAAGAAGTACTATGCATGAGTTATTTGTGCATAAGTGCTTGTATTTTATGTATCATACTGCGTATGTGTGTTACTTTTAGTTTTGCTTTTGACGTTATCTAGTCTCTGCCCTTACGTGACGTTGTGTTTGATTGCCAGATGTCGGAGTATTCACTACCTTATATTGGCTTCGCTGATGGAGCTAGCCGTAGTACTCGGAACTTAGCTTCTGCTACATGGGCAATCTATGCCCCGACAAACGAACTCATATCTCTACGAGGTATATGTCTTGGTCGAGCAACCAACAATATTGCGGAGTATAACGTCGTGGTTGAACTATTGGTTGATGCTATCTCTCTTGGAATTCATCATTTGGTTGTCCGACTTGACTCGCAGTTGGTAGTACTACAACTCAGTAATGTATATTCTATTCGAATTCCTACTTTATTAAGGGTATATTTGCGGATTCGCCTCTTGTAACGGTACTTTGATTATATTGAGTATCAACATATTCCTAGACGTCTTAATACATTAACAGATGCTTTAGCTAATTATGTATTGGACTGGCATTTGAACAATTTATAAATCAAACACATCAAAATGTACACAATGTAAAGTCAACCGGTAGAAGCCGTGTATATATATAACGATCAAAGTTTGTTTTTACAAAATAGTTGTCCGAAGACCAAAATATAAAAAATTGAATCTCCTGGCTTCTACAAAGTGACATCACTAATGATGTTCACGATAGCACACTAATGTCCTAGCAACTCTGCGGAGCAGTCGACCCATAGAGGCAGATACTCCCACAGTGTGACGCTGATCGCGTCGTGGAATCTCCTCCAGAGGCATATCTAGAACATTTTCCATCAGACCCTCTAAGTTCTGCTCCACTGTCAGATAGTCCTCGATGTACTATGGAACTGCTACTGCTGCCTCTCCTCGACGCTGGATAGGAGAACTACCAGCAGGTCTATATGCCCCAACGTCTGTGTTATCAAATAAAATTTGGTGTTAGTCTTCGGGTAAAACTATAAAACAAAACATTTTAAATATGTTAAAAATCCAAAAACATTTAAAAACTTAAAAAAATTGTGTACTTCTTACCAATGTCTCCCCACTGTGCGTCTTCAAGAAGTGCAAGGTCAGGATCACCACGGAAATCCAAGCCAGCGTATGCATAATCTTCTACCATCAGCACCTGGCCTTGAAGCCAGTCGAAGAAGAGATCGTCATACCTGAAGATCGGTCCTGCCACATGTCTAGCCATGAGTTGACACCATCGTAACATCCGTGGATCCCTGGGACCCAGAAAGTGCCACTCAACCTGAAGTCTAAACACTGGGACCCTCTCACAGAAGAAGGACACTAGCAATGATCCATAACCAAACTATTTTATATCTCCACGCCTGCATTTGGTCAGTTTTTTTTTGAGACTGCGTAAAACTGCGTCAGCCCAGTTGAAGACCTGGGGCTTAGTACACTCGATGGCATACTGAAAATAGCTCTGCAGAGCCATATGTGGGGCAACACTTCCTGCCATCCGAGCGATAGTGAAGAGAATGGTACGAAGAGTTATATCAGTCACTCCCCAAATGGCCACTTTCCCTTTTTTTCGTTCAGCCTCAGGCACGCAGTACTGGCGGCAATACTCACTCAT
This sequence comes from Picea engelmannii, assembly GCA_009831015.1. NCBI lineage: Eukaryota > Viridiplantae > Streptophyta > Pinopsida > Pinales > Pinaceae > Picea > Picea engelmannii. The sequence continues at coordinate 561,984 of ML780001.1, forward strand.
TTTTAAACCACCCCTTCGGCTACCAGTCAAACTGACATAGGACCCTCGCCTGGATAGTCCAGTCAAGAAATAGATGTCCTCAATGTCGATAGTCAATGTGTGAGCTCCGACATTAAAAACCTGCTGGTCCGAATCCCACATCTGGACTAAGTGTTCTAGCAATCGAACTTGGGCTCTCATGCCCGGGATGCGGAAATACTTCAAGAGACCGCAATCTCTTAAGGAAGCAATGGTCAGAGGGTGATTTTTGGCATTTTCATTATCTTCCTCGTGTTCCCGTTCTCTCCATTCGAGCACCATGATGATGGCTATAAACCTACATGGGAAACATATGAAGATGGTTAATACTCTTAAACATGAAAAAATTCTTTCTTTTGGCTAAATGTTGCATGAAATTTTAAACTTTGCGCTATTCGCAGGTGGCCTATGGCACACAGTGCAAAATTCTCGCATGCTGCCTTAGGCCCACCTACGAGAATGAAGCATTCTCACAGGCCCCGTATGGGCAGCCTGCGAGAATCCCTCTACACGCATAGGGTTTGAAAAATGGACTTAAAACTTGACTTTTAACCAATGGAAACACAAATTTGAACCATGAAAAGCTAGAGAATGGAGAACTTACCAATATGATCCAGACGGCTCGTTGAATGATCGCCCGAAGCTCCCAGAAATCAACACTGAAGGTAGAAGGTAAAATGGAGGTTTTTTTGCACTCAAATGGTAAAAGGGTAAAATGATATGGTAAAATGTGTTATGGATTTATTTTATTTACTTTTTACCATGTTAAAAGTGGGTTTTTTCATGTTTATTCATCATTTAACCCTAATTACTAATATGGAAATGAGTAAAATGACCTGCAGGTAACAAATACGGATGATTATGGATAAAACTTTTATGGTGTGGTGTGAATTTGTTTGTTTTCTATGGTTTTGACTTAAAACCTCAAGCGCTTTTTATCCGTTCTTGCGCTTGTGAAAAACATAAGAACGTGATCGAGCATTGTTTTATCTCTTTTCCGGGCTCACTGTGGTTACATGAAAAAGGAACCCCCCTGGAGTTAACTTTAATCTCTTTTCAGACTCTCTAAACATGAAAAGATTGCCGAGCGATCTTGCTATTTTCACGCTCGTTAAAGTATTTGAAGTTACGCGTCCTTCGAGCGATAGTTTAACCCTTTTTCGGTCTCGTTGGACTATTGTACAAAAAAGGAACTGAGAGAGTTCTCTTTTAAGTGTTTTTCCAAACTCTATAATCTTGAAAAACCTTCGAGTTTTCTATCTCTGGACTCGTTAAACAAACATTGACAGACCCATGATGGGACCGAACCACTCCTTCCTAGGGTTCGTTAAAAATACTCCAAGGGACTCGTTCGAAGGATGAGCTTATATAAACAAGAATATGTGATCCTCTTCAAGCTTGCGTAAAAATAAAGAGGTACTTGCCAGAAATGGTGGGGGAAAATTTGGGAAAGGGATATGTTTCATCTTTGGGTTAATTGGCAGTAAGTGTCGCTTTTGAACATGACACCCCCTATTCATCATTTGAAGCCAGTTTGGGTAATCCATTTGTCTCTCTTTCGATTTGATATCAAGGTTATTCCATGTGTTGTCTTTGAGTCAATGGTGCCAAATCATTGGTCGTGTCATTCATATGTTCAAGAGTAGTCCGTCTGAAACCTCTATTTGAGCCGGCCATCTGCAGTCATCCATTCACTCCGTGTCAGCCTTCCCTGTGTCCAAAGTTCAATTTCCATATACTCTGTTTCAATTTCAAACTCAGTTACTCATTTCGTGTCATTGATGAGGGATACATCAAGGCCCTCCTGTGACGAGTCTTGTTCCATCGACATCAGCACATTATCCGGGATTAAGACTTAGAAATCATTCAGTACCTTAGAGCTTGCATGCCTCAATGGCAAGTTTCCTCGCTTTTGACAGTGGGTTCACATCATTGACCCCTGATCGAGAGATTCCGTCGAGTGTTCAACATCAACTCATTTATTCACAGTCGATGGATTGTACTTTGGTACCTTGGGAGTCATTGACATCAATGGTGATTTCCCTCGCACTTGTTAACGGTTACATCAATGGCCGATAATCAAGTGGTTTCTACCATGTTCGACTTCAACACATGTAATCACATGGTTAGATTCGTACTTTGGGTGATGA
>ML780001.1:574807-591045 GCA_009831015.1 Picea engelmannii
TGCACCGTAGATATGGGTGCATGGATCTCAGTCACCCATATCTATGCATTTCTTAGCATGATGCACCTAGGCACACAAAACTTAGAAGAAGTGGGTTTTTAACCCATTTCTTTCCATTTTTTCTCCAAAGGGGCCCATTTCTTAGGAAAACACCCCACCTACAAATAAATGTGATAAAATTAGGCTCCATGGGGAATGGATTTCTCCCTGTGAGATGAAAAGAACTCTTCTGCAGTTTCAGTGCCTTGTTGTTGGGCTATGGAGTCACTTATAAACCCAAAACAAAGGAAAAACCAATATTTACAAAGACATGGGAGCTTTTCATGGCTCAATTAAAGAACTTCTTCAAAAAATGCCCATTTACTGGGACACTAAAAACTTCATCACCTTCCAAATTCTGCAACCTGTAAGTATTATTTGAAAATATCTCAGAAACTTTGAAGGGCCCAATCCACAGGGCTTCAAATTTGTTGTGCTTGCCTCTGTCCTTCTTGGGTGCATCCCATTTCAGTACTAGATATCCCAACTAAAAATATTCCTTTCTGACCTTCTTGTTGAAGGCCTCCTTGATTTTCTGTTGATGTTCATGTTCCCTATCCATCACTTGCTCTCTAGCCTGCTAGAATTCTACCAGTTGATGAATTCTTCTAATCATATCATCAGGCTCTCCTTGATAATCCTGAAAGAATTTTTCCACAGGCAGAGTGATATGAGAAGGAAAGATGGCCTCAACTCCATACACAAGTGGAAAAGGAGAGGTTCCTAGATACCTCTTTGTTTTCACTATGTCAACCCACAGAGAAAATTTGAGCTTTGAATCCCAAGCCTTATTATTTTCCTCTAGAAGTCTTTTGATAATATTTATAAGGCTCTTATTAGAGGATTCTGCAAGTCCATTTCCTTGGGGATAGTAGGGGGTGGAGTGGATCAATGAAATTTTGAACTACTCACTGAATTTGATCAATGGCCCAGACTTGAAGGATGCAACATTATCAGTGATGATTCTTTTCGGACAACCAAACCTTGCCATGATATCTTCAAGGAAACCAATGATGACTCTATGAGAAGCACTCCTTGTGGGGATAGCTTCTATCCATTTGGTGAAATAATGTGTTGAAGTTAGGATCCTCCTGTGCTGACCACTTGAAGGAGGATGAATCTCCCCGATAAAATCCAGACCTCACTACTGAAAGGGTCCTAAAGCCACCACAAGCTTCAATGGTAGAGACTTGAGATGCTGCTTCCCTGATAATTTCCGACATTTGATACAAGCTCTAATATTTGTGCAGACATCAATGAATAGGCTAGGCCATAAGTACCTATCCCTGAGAATTTTATAGGCTGTGGTCCTCCAGAAGTGATGTCCTCCACACAGGTTCTCATGAAAATAAAACATAATTTTTTGGGCCTCCTATGGGTCCAAACATCTCAGAAGAAATCCTAGAGGGTCTTTCCAATACAATACCTGGTTAATAAGGCAATATCTGATAGATTTTATCTTTAAATATCTTGCCTTGCTTTTTCCCATTCCATCGGGAGGCCTTAACTCTTGCAGAAATAATATAATTTCTTTGTACCAGGTACATTCTACCAATGGAGGGCTATCCTGAGGACTGTTATCAAGCACCTCAACCTGCTGATCTTCTGAGCGAGTGTTGATGAAATTAACCCCCAAATATTTACAATTATATTAAGACAATATCTTGGCTAGACCTTGACCTTTAACTAGCTTGGTGGGTTTTATTTCCAGATCAAATTCAAGGATCTTGGAAATCCACTTGCTCCTTCTCCTGTCTATATCAGGCTAAATGAGAATGTCCTTTACAAAAGCCGAAGGAACATATACAATGGTTTTTGAATGTAAAACATAGACTCTAAAATATTTGAGAGATTTGAACAAGGCATAGGCCTGTTTCTCCATGATGTCATATTTGACCTCTGCATCCCTCAATGCCCTGCTGAAAAATGAAATAGGATGCTCCGGCCCTTCAACATTCTTCTGCAGTAGAACAATTGCCACTGTATCAAATGAAGCAAAAGAAAAAAAAAAAAAAATCCTTGAAATAATCAGGGTTTATAAACACAGGTGCTTCAATCAATGCCTTCTTGATTTGGTTGAAGGATTCTCTAGACTCAACAGTCCACTTTACTTCATTCCCATTTATAAGCATAGCTGTGATATGCTTCACCAATTCAACAAAATTGGAAACAAACCTTCTCATAAAGTTAACTTTCCCCAAGAAATACTGGACCTCTTTCTTGGATCTCGGGAGTGATAAGGTTTGGATTGCTTCCACCCTACTGGGATAAATTCCTACTCCCTCAGCATATACTATATGCCCCAATAATTTTCCCTCCTTCATGGAAAACAATGATTTCTTGGGATTTAAGGAGAGACCAAACCTTCTGCATTTTAGGAAGACTTTTCTTAGATGACAACAATGCTCTTTATTAGATCTGGAAAAGATTGTTATGTCATCTAGATAGATGACCACAAATTTATCTTTTTCCCCAATGAAGGCTATGTCCATGGCTCTTTCAAATGTTGCTCCTGCATTCATTAATCCATAGGGAATTTTGGCATACATGAATGTGCCCCAAAGAGTGGTGAAGGTGGTATTTTCTCTGTACTCGAGTAAGACAAATATTTGATTGTACACAGAAAAGACATCAATCATACAAATCCTGGATGCACCAATTACCCTTTGCAGTATGTGTTCCATCTTTGGCAAGGGGTAGTTGTATTTCTTTGAGCTCCTATTCAGGTTCCTGAAATCGACAACAATCCTGATTTCTCCATTCTTCTTCCTTACTGGGACTGGGTTGGCCACCCATTCAGAATATCTAGGGGAACAATGATTTGGGCATCCAACAACTTCTTTACCTCTTTCTCCATAACATGAAGCAACATAGGATTTATCTGTCTTAATTTCTACCTGAATGGTTTGAATTCTTCTTTCAATGGGATCTTGTGCTCAATGACACTCGTATCATTCATTCTGAGGTCTTCATAGGTTTAGGAAAACACATCAACAAATTCCCTCAATAGATCAGCATACTCGACCCTCTATTCCTTTGACAAACTACTTGACAACTTGACAAATTTGGGATTCTTCTTTGTGCCAATATTTCACTAAGCTACATCAACATCCTCACTTGAGATTTTACCCTTTACTACCACATCATTTCTGTAAAATAGTCTTTCCAAGGGGACTAGTCCCTTTGGGATGTGATTTCTAGGAAATTTAACAATACAATGATCAACAATTTTGTTCAGAAAAACATTGGCATGAGGATATGTTTCAAAATCAGGCTCTTGATCAATATATAATGCAAAAAACTCATCAATGGTCTCCAAGAACCTTTTGATTTCAAGATAATCTTCAAATACTTTCCAATGCTTGATATTGTCAGGTATAGAGGGTCTATATTTCACTTCTACATTATACCTGAGCTTGGGTGGTAGAGGTACTCTGAAATTTCTCGCTGAAACGACCTGAGAATCAACCATGAAATTTTATTTTCTAGGACCAAATGAAATGTTAAAATCTAGGAAGAAAGTGTCAATGAGGTCCCACACTTCATTTCTGTAACTTTTGAGCCGATGGTGTTTGGTCTGATAAATATTCCTGATCTATTGGACAATCAACTCAACATCACCAAATACTGATATCTCTTTAATTCCCATATCCTTCGCAACTCTTAAGCCTAAAACACAAGCTTCGTACTCTACCACATTGTTGGTAGTTTCAAACTCTAGTTTGTATGAAATAGATATGGTTTCATGACAAGGTGACACAAAAACCACTCCAACACCAACACCTTCTCTAGAAGAGGCTCCATCGAAAAACATTTTCCACAAAGAGGTAATTGGAGGAGGATCTTCACCAAGTGTAATGGACTTTCTGATCTCAAGAGGAGGTTTAGGGACATCGGTGAGCTGCAATAAGCTGGATCCCAAATCAATATCAAGGGAAAATATAGGATGATTTGTGGGGTCTGCTTCATCACTGACAATGTAGGCCAACTGAGCTTCTCTGTATAGTCTTCTATGTTCCCCTCCAAACACATGAATAGTGGCATACATGAGGTCCATCTGTAATGCTCCTCTGAGTATTTTTATCCAAGATCTTGACAAAAACATGTCGAACTTGGGAGGAACGTCAGCCACCAAAATATCCATGACCACACTTTTCATGGGCAACTGAAACAAGTTCACAACTAGGTCTTTGATAACTCCAATACATTGCACCCTCCTTGAATCAAAAGAGTACAAATCATGATAAGCTTTTTTGATTTCCAATCTGAGCTCTTCCATGACAGTTTTGGGCATGAGATTATGATATTCCCTTGATTCCATCAAGCAATTATGCAACACCTTATCATGTTTGTTCAGGGATGTATAGAAGGGAGGGGATGAATAATCTCTATCTTCTATCATAAGACCTAGGATTACTTTTGGATTCTCATCTTGGAGATTTACCAAGTCTGTGGAGTGGAGAGATGGCTCAGATTGCAACATCTTAGAGAGGGACCTTTTGAAGTCTTCGTGCTTGAATAGCTCTAAAAGGGGGACAAGGATTCTGATCTTCTGAATTTCATGCTCAAAGTTAAAAGAGGAAGGGGGATTCAGAATTTCTCTCACCTCTGGGACATGGTCTTTGGCTATTGGTGGGGGATTCTGAGATTTCTTTTCTTTGTTTCTATTTGCTACGTCTTTAGCAGGATTCTCTGCTATGGAAGGCTGACCAGGGATGCCATACTTCCCTTATTTCTTCTTAGACCAAAGGTTGTACTTGTTGGGGCCACTATTTTCCTTCTCCCCTTTACTCAACTCATTTATTTGACTGTTCATGAGGGATTCCTCATATGCATATTGAGTTAAATGGGGAAATGGGGAGGTGTCTCTAATACAATGAATTTCAGGGTCAAGCTCAAGCTCTTCTTCCCTTTCCTCATCAATAACAAGGTTGTTTTGAAGAGGAGTATGGATTTTTTGATCATTTCTATCTCTGTCCCTTTGTTCCCTTGGTTCCCTTGGCATAATCTGAGGAGCATTGTTATTCGGCCTCCTGAGGTTTCCTCTGTTATCAGTATTTGGGACATTCTTATAACCTTTCTTCCCTTCGAATTTCATCTTCTCCATTTCTACAGACAGGGACTTCACCTTCTTTGTTAATTCATCTACTTGAGGGTAAGATGCAGAAGAAACAAAGGTTGAGGCCTTAGATATTCCTCTTCCTCTGTCTTTGTCGACTTTGCTCCTAAGTCGGTCAACTGCCAATACGTTGGAATCCACTTCCAGGGCTGCATCTTTCATAAGAGCCAATGAAGTATCTCTTCTTTTCCTCAATAGGAGGCAGAAATTGGGGTCAACCACGCTAGCATAAGTGATTTTGGCAGAAGATTGTGTAGGCTTTAACTCAACAGGGGTTTTATTATACATTTTATTGAATCTTTTGGAGAAATCAGAAACCGATTCTCCCTCTTTTCTCTTTAGTGATCCAAACTCTGTGATATAATACATAAAATATTTTTTATCCCCCCACTGTTTCAAGAAGGCATCATCTAGAGCCTCAATCCCAACAATGGATCCAGGGGTCAAACCTCTAAACTACTTTCTAACCTCACCATCAAGGCTCTGGACAAAGACTCTCATCTAGACATATTTATTTTCAATATTTAGATTGTCTGCATAACTGTAGAAGGAATCAAGGTGCTCTTCAATAGTCATGTCCTCTTCTCCAATGAACTTAGGCATATATTTTAGGTAATATCCAATAGGGAGAGCATTCGTTGGCTGAGGTAGGACTAGGGGGGATATCTTGCAGCCACTATGGCATCCATTTTGTTTCTAAGAGGATTAGCACCTCCCATAGGGATATGAGGTGGAGGAGAATTAGGAGGAGAAGGTGTTAGAACAGGGGAGACCAGAACTGAGTTTCCGAGAGGAAAGGGAAACAACAGAAGATTTGGGGAAAAGGCTACCGGGCTTGAGGGAAGAACGGTTTCCCTTTCTACGAAATCAATAACTCTAACAGGAGGAGGAGTGGGAAAGCCTATGGTAGGAAAGTATTATGAGGCACTGGGTCTAAACCATGGTACAATTTTAGGAGAAAGAGGAGCGACAAGGCTTTCTCCCTCCAATCCCAGATCAGGAGGGGAAAACTCAATAGGAACACTCCCAAAATTCAAAGTTTGGGAAACTCCAACAGAAGGTATAACAAAAGGATGAAAAGAAGAAATTGGAGTTCCTATAGGATAATGAAAATCATCAGAAATACCTGGTTCAACAGTAGAAGTACCTTCATGAAGGGCCTTTACCTTTCTGATAATTTTCTCTGCGTCAACTTCAGGTGTTCCTAAAGGTAGTTGTGGAGTGGCCCTCATATGTCTTCCTCTGGAAGCTACAACTGAGGAAGTGGGGTCACCTCAGTGGAGTCACATCAATGGAGTCGTCAGGTGCACCGTTGCAATCTTGAGGTACTGGGTTCTGATGCACCTTCAGAACCAGTAAGCTTTGTCATTCAATCCCAAGGAAAATATTCAATTCATCCCTGAAAATGGTGCCAAAAATGTTAGCACCAAAAGTCACCCCTAGATTGTAGCAGAGGTAAGCCTGATACCCATCATAGTTTTATGTCACAGGTTGGTTATAAAAAGGGGTCAAAATGGGCATAGTCTCAGGAAAATATTGTCTTAACTTAGAAAAATGGACTGATATGCATGAGCAGGTAAAGTCTTAGTTTTAACTTCAGACAATAGGTTGTAGTAAGGGTGACTAGGAGGAAGACTTCGGTGAGAAAGTGTAGAGGTCTTCCAAGGAAATCAAGTCGTTCAACAACCCAAGGAGGAACAATTTAAACACAAGATCTTCTCGAATTTAAATCTCAAAGAAACTGAAAGGAAATATAACAACACTATAATCAAACTTTCATCATAATGCAGTCACAATAATCCAAGTGAATCAGTCAATCATGAAATACTTCAAAATAATTTTTGAAATCAAGATAACAAAAGTTTCAAAACCTTCATGATGAGGATCAAACTATTGGTAAGACATACTTTGACCAAAGTATCAGGTTATCCCAAGGAAGTCGTGCTCATTCCATAATGTTGAAGAAATTGCAAGCTCAAAAGAGGAGAGAAACGTTGGTGATCACAATTCTTTCAATCAAACAAGTCAAAACCAATCATAAAATACTCTTAGGAAAATATCTGAATCCAAAATCTCAGTAGAAGGAAGCAAAATGAGCTTAAAAATGACCTAGGTAGGAGATCAATGCTTGTATAACGAGGTAGATAGGGAGTTGAACATGGTTCAACACTCCTCAAAACACTGATAGGGAGTGTTGATAATTTTTTTCAATGCTCTATGGGCCACTGTGGGGGAGTGTCGAAGCCTGGAAATGGTTGAAACAACACCAAATTTTTCCCATATTCATCATAGGTCCAGAAGAGTTCAAATAACAAGCATCAACATCAACAATATCAAAGAAAAAACAATATCTAGGAACAATTGTTCCCCAATGGAGTCACCAATTTTCCGTTGTGGTGAATTCCCCCTACGGACAAGTGAAATCCCCCTTGGATAAGGTTTCCTTTGATCCAAGACTAAAAGAAAACAAACAGTAACTAATTTCCCTTTAGATCTATTTTAAAAATTATAATAAGAGGGAAGAGATAGGTGATGTACCTTTTAACGATGGTTTTCCTCATTTCTCCAACCTTTGAGCTTGTTGACCAAGCTCCTAGATGCAAGAATGGATTTGAAATGAACAAGAGAAATCTCCTTCTAAACTATATTGTTATATGACAATAGATCTATCTTTTATGACTTTACAACAATATACATGCATGTAACAAGTGATACAAAACATGAAGGGAATAGGCCAAGTTATATATTAATAGAAAGACATGGTGAATCACTTACAAACCAACATTGACATTGCAACCGCTCCTCGAAGCTCTCATATCTAACCCTCTCTTGAATGTCTTAAGATCATGATTATGATGCTCTGATGAATTCTCCTTACAATATCAAAGGTTTGACACTTTGAAATCCTTTCTCCTCTTTTTACCTTCGAATGCACTCATTATATAGGAGTTGGAGGCATAACCACTATGGAGAAGATCACTCACTAGATCCACTAAATTGGGATCTCCAAGATTTTTACAGAGAAAATATCTCTAAATGATTTTAGGGAGGAAATATCTCTCAAGATACATAAAATTAGGATATTGGTTTGAGAAAATCTCTTAACCATCCATGAGACTCTCAAATTCTCCTTGAGATTAGGAAACTAGATGTGAGGTGGATTCTCACACTAAATTCGTTTCCTTTTTTCAATAAAAATGAAGAATACGTGTGCACATAGTATTTTGACCTTCACATGATAAATTTCTCCACTAACATGTCTAGGGATCATGACAAACACTTTTTCACTTAAGTGTGACAAATATGTGTTTAACAAGAATGGAATTCCCAAAATCATCTCACAAATGTCAAGTGGAACAACATCTAAGTCTACCTCATCAATGAAACTAGATGTGATCTCAAATTGTAACTTATATTGCTTAGTTACCTGTACTTGAGCATTATCACAAATCCAACCCAAAGGATATAGTCTTGGATGAGACCTAGTTTCCAATCCCAAATTCTTAACAACTTTCTCTGAAATAAGATTCACTTGTGATCCACTATCAAAAAGTGTATCAATCTTAGTGTGCTTTGAGACAACTCATAAAGGTAATAGGTCATTTATTTTCCTTCCATCATGGATTGCATTAGCCTTTGAAGAATAAGTACGTGAACTAAAACTTGCAACATAAGATTTACCTTTGATTCCAATAGATGTAACCTTAGTTTCATCCTCAGATTTTGATCCAAGATCGTGAACTATGGTCATGGTATTCTCTTTACCCTTCCTAGTTTGAGCCCACTTTGGTTTCAATTATGGATGCAACTTCCAACAATGCTCCTCATCATGTCCTTTCTTCTTGTAGTGAGAACATATAGACTTATTCTCTTCATCATTCTTCATTATAGTTGTCTTCTTACTCTTTCCTTTTCCCTTCGACTGCTCATTGAATTCATGTGGCTCCTCTAACACATCCTCAGCAACATGTTAGTCTATATCACCTTTGATCAATTCCTAGCTGATAATATCCATAAACATCTAGTGAATTTTCGCTCCCTAGACATTTTAGATACTACACCTATATGTTGAGAATTGTCCTGGAAACCAACAAGAGGGAATTTCCAAAAGTAGCATTTGTGTCAACTGAATGTAAAAGAATTACATTACTTATATTCATCAACAAAGTCATGTCCATATTTTATAGTTTGATTTTCAATGCCAACCTACCTAGAGTTTTGGATGACATGAAAAGCTATCTAAAGCCAAATCCAGAGAACAGAGTGGGAGATTGGGTACTATTCATGCACTCAATAATAATCTGGGTTTATGGTTGTCATGAATCCCCTTACCTATTGCCTATTTTTCTAACTCCTAGAATCTTTGACCTTGAATTCATCAAGAAGAGAATTATATCTGATACAAAGCATTTCCTGAAGTTGCACAAAGCCTCTAACCTTAATTTCTCTTTTATCATTGCCCCCTTCATTGTCAAATTCAGATAATGCTTATCTCAGGTTCAAGCAAAGCTCAAAGAGTTTGGTTTTGCATAGCTTCAGGGAAGAAGGTATGATACACACCAAATCATATCCAAGAGAATATTGATGAACAAACATGCCACTTATGAGCATGAAGAGGTTGATGGTTTTGATAAGCTTGAAAATCTAGAAGTTTGTGTTGATGTGGAAGCAATATTGCAACCAATACAAACATAGAAAGTGGAGGAAACCCTGCAGCAAAGTCAAACACAACAAGATCCTCATAAAATGATAATAAAAGTTCCTAAGACAAGTGTTTACGGTAAGATAAGTAGTTTAGAGGTCATGAACATCAGTGAGAAACAAACTGTAAGTTTTAAACTTGTGAAGTAAAGCAATGCATATAGATTCTTAAGACAAACATAATTTTAATCAATGGCTCATACACAGAGTACACAAAGATTTTATACCAAAAACCCTCAACCGGGTAAACCTTTCTTATATTCGTTATATTCAAATTTCACCATTCACTATAGAATATATACAATGTTTTTAGGTATTCCATAGATACCAAAACCCTAATCCCTAAAACCGAGATTATTTTTAGTAAACCGCTAAAAATAGAAAAATCCGCTAAAAATAGCAAAAACTGCACAAACTACTATGAGGGATAGTCAGACACAGTTGTCATATCTGACGCGCCCACACACACACATGCAAAGAATATAACACATACCCAACATTCTCCCACTTGTTGTTTTCTTTGCATCCAGGGGTCCAGGGGATTATATAGTCAAAAATCCAGGGCAACAATGCCCATTGTTACTCTACACCAAGAGAACTTTTCTGTGCTCATAGACTTTGTTAATGAATCTGCAACATTCTTCAAAGTGTCAACCTTTTCCAGCAACACCTTCTTTTCCTCAACCATGTCTCTCACAAAGTGATACTGAACATCAATATGCTTTGTCCGAATGATAAGTTGAGTTTTTTGTCAGGAAGATTGCACTCTGACTGTCACAATCTAATCTCACTGCTTGTTGTACCAACCCAATACCTGAACACAATATTTTTAACCATACTGCTTCCTTTCTTGCATGAGTGGCTACTATGTATTCAACTTCTATAGTTGAGAGTGCCACTACAGCCCGTCTTTTGCTCATCCAATTGATTTCTCCTCCAAATATGTTAAACACATACCCACTTGTAGATCTTCTACGATCCAAGTCTCCAACCCAATCTAAATAAAAAAATCCATGTATGTCCAACACTCTGTCCAATCCTGGTCTTCCTTGGTAGCACAATCCATAACTGGTAGTGCCACGCAGATACCTGAAGACCCTCTTTACTGTTGTCCAATGATCCTTCCCTGGTTTTGGCATATACCTGCTCAAAACTCCCACTGCATGCACAATATATGGTACAGTACATACCATTGCATACATCAAACTACCAACAACATTGGAATATGGAACATGGGACATGTCCTCTTCTTATTCCTGTGTCTTGGGACATTGATTGATCCAGATTATTTTCGGCACGAAATGCGAGTGCAGATATAATAAAGAAATGCACAGAGATATCGCAGATATTCAATAAGATAACATAAATGTATCAGATATGCAAACATAAACACAGATATACAATAATACACTATTTCTATTAATGAAAGCAATGTACAGAGACTGTAAAAATACAGAGTGAAAGACTCGCTAGAATGGTGGCAGCTTATCTCTGAGAAGAGATGTGACAGCTACTCGCATTTGCAAGAAGATGATTACGATGAGGATCTGAAGGCATTTTTACAATAAACAGGAATGAAAAAATTCCTAGACATCCAAAAACCTAACCCTAGGAGATGAAGCACCAAATGTCATGTGGGCCCCATTTGGGTAAGTTAGTACATCAACTTCCCGGGGTCGTAACTTTTGCATACGATCTCCGTTTTAGGTGTATGATAGATCGTTGGAAAGGTATAGTCGAGGAGATTCATTTAAGGGGGCTCAATCATGCCTTTAGTTATCATTGAGAACCTCGATCCAGAAAAACCTTTATTTGGGCCCTCAAAATGGCCCCGAAAGTTAAAAACTGCTAAAAATAGTAAATTGCCAAATTTGCTAGAAAACTATTTTGAGCCAGTCAAAAAAGGTGGGTGGCCACCGATATCCACCTGGATAAATCCTCCCTCCTTAGGAAGGAATGGTCTCCATTGCGTTGAGTTCCCGGGGGAGAGGGAAAAGCGTTTGCTGAATCTGCATCTTGGTGAGCTGCTTGCCTTGCTGGAGATGTCACGCTACTCAGTTTGTGGAAGTTTGTCACGAACCTATTGAGGCTGAGACCATTCAACAAGTTAGGATACATGAGAGGACAATGTGCAGAAGGAGTCTTTTCACTTTTCTTCAACCTTGTGGACTTGCTTCTGTTTGATAGAAGGTGCTTGGGGCGAGGCTGTAGTGGTTGCAGTGTCCTTCTGTTTTCCTTTTCAATAGTTTTTGAAGAAGCTAAATTTTGCAGTATGAGATACTACCTTGTGACACTTTTTAGGTGGAACAGTAGTTGGAACTACCTCTGGTATTCTGTAGAGATGACCCCCCTAAGAAACAATGACACTGCGGGGTCGAGACTCATAACCAGCATGGTGCTTCCACATATATGGTTGGCCCAAGAGAACATCACAGACATCCAGTGGGAAAACATCACATAATACCTCATCCTTGAAGGGTTGGATGCCATATGAAAACAGAAATTGTTGGCTGACACAGAGATCTCATCCTTGGCGAAGCCACCCGGTGTTGTATGGCTGCGGGTGTGGTGTTGTCGACAATCCCAACTGTTTGACGACCTCTGATGAGATGAGGTTCTTCTGGATTCCACTATCAACAATAAAATGCAGCGAGGTCCCCTTCACCCACATCTATGAATGAAAAATGGGCTCCCCTTCTTCAGGATCTGTTAGTTCTTCTAGTTGAATTGCTGTGGTCGCGACAATAGTAGTGGGGTCCGCGTCAATGGTCTGTCCTTTACCATTATTTTTAGAATCAGATTCTGAATCAAGGTTTGGATCTTTGCCTTTGATCTCGGCCACCAATGACTGTTTTGAGCAACATTCATCGGTGTTGTGCTAGGGGATTTTGTGGAACTCGCACCATTTACTGGTGTCCTTCTTTGTCTTCCCATGACCCTTCTTTTCCTGTGTCTTAGACTGGTTTTTGGGAGACTATTTGTTAGGGACGTCTTTGTCATACTTCGGTTGTTATGGATTTGCAGACCCAAACTCCCATTTGTTCTGGTGCTTAAATTTCTTCTTGATTTTAACAACATATCAATAAGCAGCACCGAGTGATGAAATGTCCAGAAAATCCATTTCAGTCTGGATGTATCTGTGTAGAGCCCCAAGGTATTTCATAACCAAATGTCACTCAGATTCTTTGATACCCAACTTGGTGCGTAAGGTATGGAAGGTATTGGTGAACTTTGGAACTACTTGGCCCCTCTCTTGCCACAGTGTCGTCCATCTCATGTATTGGTCCTCATAGTTGCCAACAGGGTAATACTGTTCCTTTACCACATCCACAAAAAAATTCCAAGTGGGATCGACTCTGTATATTCTAGAATCCTCTATGGAACTTTTCTCCCAGTAAGTTTCCCACCAATGTTTGACATGAGAGAGAGATTTAAGGAGTGCGAAGGTGATATTTTCTTTGTCGGAAAAATTGTGAACAAAGAAATAACCTTTTGGTAGAGTTAACCATTTTTCTAGGGCTTCTGCATCTATTTGTCCTTCAAATACAAGAATATCAAAATTAACTTGTACCTTGAAAGGCAAGGTGCCTCCAAAGTGGTCGCTTGATGAATATGCACCTGCTGTTATCGACAGACGTTGAAGGATGTGGGAAAAATTCTACATCATTTCGTCCCTTTGTCGTGTGAGAGCTTGCTCAAGCAATAGATTGATAGGATCGTTTGCTCCGTCATTTTTCTTTTATTCCACCACTAAGGGTTTCTTGGGTGTGCGAGAGCGATTTTATTTAAGAGAGACAAGCTTGAGACCCAACTTGATATACTCATACCTATTCAGGGACATGCACTTAAAAAATGATCAAGAGCAACCTGCTCTGATACCACTGATCCAGATTATTTTCTGCACGAAATGCGAGTGGAGATATAATAAAGAAATGCACAGAGATATCGTAGATATTCAATAAGATAACATAAATGTATTAGAGATGCAACCATAAACACAGATATACAGTAATACATGATTTCTATAAATGAAATAAATGTACAGAGACTATAAAAATACAGAGTGAAAGACTCGCTAGAATGGTGGCAGCTTATCTCTGAGAAGAGATGTGATAGCTACTCGCATTCGCAAGAAGATGATTACGATGAGGATCTGAAGGAATTTTTACAATAAATAGGAATGCCAAAAGTCCTAGACATCCAAAAACCTAACTCTAGGAGATGAAGCACCAAAATTCATGTGGGCCCCGTTTGGGTAAGTTAATACATCAACTTCCCAGGGTCGTAACTTTTGCATACGATCTCCATTTTAGGCGTATGATAGCTTGTTGGAAGATAGATTGTTGGAAAGGTATTGTCGAGGAGATTATTTGTGGGGGATAAATCATGCCTTTGGATATTTTTGAGAACCTAGATCTCGAAAAACCTTCATTTGGGCCCTCAAAATGGCCCCGGAATTTAAAAACTGTTAAAAATAGTAAATTGCCAAATTTGCCAGAAAACTGTTTTGAGATAGTCGGAAAAGGCGGGTGGCCACCGATATCCACCTGGATCAATCCTCTCTCCTTAGGAAGAAATAGTCTCCATTGCGTTGAGTTCTCGGGGGAGAGGGAAAAGCGTTTGCTGAATCTGCATCTTGGTGAGCTGCTTGCCTTGCTAGAGACGTCGTGCTGCTTAGTTTGTGTAAGTTTGTCATGAACTTGTTGAGGCTGAGGTCGTTCAACAATTCGGGCTACCAGAGAGGACGATGTGCAGAAGGAATCTTTGTGCTTTGCTACAACCTCATCGACTTGCTTCTGTTTGATAGACGGTGCTTGGGGTGAGGCTATAGTGGTTGCAGTGTCCTTCTATTCTCCTTTTGAACAGATTGTGAAGAAGTTAAATTTTGCAGTATGAGATACTACCTTGTGAAACTTTTTAGGTGGAACAATAGTTGGAACTACCTCTAGTATTCTGTAGAGATGACCCCCCAGAGAAACAATGACACTGTGGGGTCGAGACTCATAAAAGGCATGGCGCTTCCACATATATGGTTGGCCCAAGAGAACATCACATACATCCAGTGGGGCAACATCACATAATACCTCATCCTTGAAGGGTTGGATGCCATATGACAATCGATATTGTTGGCTGGCATGGAGATCTCGTCCTTGGTGAAGCCACCCGATGTTGTATGGGTGCGGGTGTGGTGTTGTCGACAATCCCAACTGTTTGACGACCTCTGCTGAGATGAGGTTCTTCTGGCTTCTACTATCAATAATAAAATTCAGGGGGGTCCCCTTCACCCACATTTGTGAATGAAAAAGGGGCTCTCCTTCTTCAGGATCTGTTGGTTCTTCTGGTTGAATTGCTGTGGTCGTGACAATAGTAGTGGGGCCCGCGTCAATGATCTGTCCTTTACCATTATTTTCAGAGTTAGATTCTGAATCAAGGTTCGGCTCTTTGTCTCTGATCTCAGCCACCAATGATTGTTTTGAGCGACATTCATCGGTGTTGTGCCAGGGGATTTTGTGGAACTCACACCATTTTCCGGTGTCCTTCTTTGTCTTTTCGTGACCCTTCTTTTCCTGTGTCTTGGACTGGTTTTCGAGGGACTATTTGTTAGGGCCATCTTTTTCATACTTTGGTTGTTGGGGATTTGCAGACCCAAACTCTCGTTTGTTCTGGTGCTTAAATTTCTTCTCTATTTTAACAACATATCGATAAAAAACATCGAGTGATGAGATGTCTAGAAAATCCATTTCAGTCTGTATGTATCTGTGTAGAGCCCCACATTATTTTAGAACCAAATGTTGCTCGAATTATTTGATACCCAGCTTGGTGCGCAAGGGATGGAAGGTATTGGTGAACTGCAGAGATTCTTGGCCCCTCTCTTGCTGCACTGTGGTCCATCTGATGTACTAGTCCTCATAGTTGCCAATAGGGTAATACTGTTAATTTACCACATCCACAAAAAAATCTCAAGTGGGATCGACCCCGTATATTCCAGACTCCTTTGTGGAACTTTGCTCCCAGTAAGTTTCCCACCAATGTTTGACATGAGGGAGAGCTTTAAGGAGTGTGAAGGTGATCTTTTCTTTGTCAGAAAAATTGTGAACAAAGAAATAACCTTCTAGCATTGTTAACCATTTTTCTAAGGCTTCTACATCTATCTGTCCTACAAATACAAGAATATCAAAATTAACTTGTACCTTGAAAGGCGAGGTGCCTCCAAAGTGGCCGCTTGATGAAGATGCATGTTGCACCCTTTTCGTCACCTTGGTGAGAAAATAAGAGGTGCTTGCATGCCCAGTTGGGTCTTGCTGAGCATGACAGCTATAGAGGAAAGAGTTAGAGAAAGAAAAACAAAACTATAAGCAAGAATTAAACTAATAAAAAC
>ML780001.1:591616-608348 GCA_009831015.1 Picea engelmannii
CTTCCTCCAAGGGAAGGCTCTTGGACCCTCACAAGCTTGCTCTCCTTACAACAAGAAAAATGAAAATGGTGATGAAAGAACTCCTTGCAAATCCACTCAATGGAGAGGTGGATTTCTCAATGAAATGGTGCCAATGTGTTCTTATCAAGAATGGAGTCCTTAAAACAATATAGGCAGCATAACATTACTTAAAATTCCTTGAGAAAATGAGGTGCATTCATGGCGTTTTATAGCATTGCATTGGGTTATTGTGTAACTGCTTTGTAGTGTGAAAAGAGGCCATTTAGGGCATTATTAGGTCTTTGACCAGCCCATCATTTGGATCCAGCCCAGATTTGGAAGTCAAATCAACTTGGGAGATGAACCATAAGTGGTTGGTAGGCCGACCACATTCATAAATGTGCCGTTTAGCAGGTGTGCGGCTTTTTGCGCTAACAGCCGCGTATCGTGCGCATATGCGTGCATTCTACGTTCCTGTTCCGCGCATGTGCGGGCGCGCCCAACTTCTGTAAAGCGCTCTTCAATTTTTCACTACTTTGTATAGTTTTTGACCTTTTTGGAATGTTGTGAGATTAATTCAGGGCCATGAATGACTTCATTACTGTTTGACGATGCTGAGTTCTTGTCGCCATGTGCAGACGAAATTTCAGTGATAACAGATGCCCCCTGATGGATGAGGTTAGGAGCATACGTATAGCCGAAATACATCAATGTTTCTTCTACTGAGAATGTTTTTGTAAGATAGAGAAATAGTGGGATTGTTCAGAGCGATCTGTTGGAGAAAAAAAGGAACTGGTAGGACCCGACCTTCTATGAGGTGCGAAAAATAGAAAACTGTGTACAAACGAGGCGTGCATGCCCCATGCTCATGTTATGTAACTTTGAAAAAAGATGACTGAAGTGTTGGTGTAGACAACTGCAGCGCCCTCGAGGGCGGTGATGATAAAGGCAGAAGACAATGCTGCAAAGGAACATACTCTAAATAATGGGCAATGATCGCGGTAATAATTATCGGTGATGATGCAGACATTGATGGCCCTACCAAGTTCAGAGGTCTTCGGCAAATGATAGAAATAAATGCAATAGTCGCAATGTAAGACCCACCATAACATGAGAAAGTGTTGGCGTCGAATGTTATGGGGGCCAACGACAGCAGGGAGAAATGGTGCTTCACCCTGTGCCGTCCGATATCTCTCATTGAATGGAGAATGAGAATCAAGATACTGTCGCCCTTCTAGAAAATTGTGTTGATGTCAACAAAAGGGGAATGCGACTCCTAGAAGCAAAGGGCTTCGTGGAATCTACTGAGGTGAGGAAGTGGCAGAGGTACCTGGATGAAGTCAAGAAGTGGGAAGACTCAAGACTTCCCTTGGTTGGAGGATGTATGAGATAAAGAGTGGTTGCAACCATGTAACAAGGTCGAGTGTCAGGGGGATGAAAAGACCGGCGATAAGTTGTGCCAGAGGTGGGACAAGGTGAACAAATTCAGAGGGTAGAGGTAAGTGACCTGTGGAGTACTCTGAAGGTATGGATGATGTCAGCAAGGGTAGATGATAAGTAATGCTCCAACCAAGGATGACATGGGTTGCGTGTGGCAAAAAGGAATGAAGCAAGTCGCCAACGGTGACGACAAAAAGAGAATGTAATGACTGGAAATAAAGGCGTTTGTACAATAAATAACGAATAATTGAGGATAAATGTACAAATACAGAAACGGGTGCCCCAGTGTGGTATGGGTGGCCCACATAGGGCATAATGTGCTTTGGAAAACTGATGAAGGGTGGGGGCCCCATTGGTGAGTTTCTGTATGAGGTAGGTGGAATGAAGGTAGGTTCACAGATGGGAAAACTGATGGTGGATGAAATGGAGGGTTCATGATACTGCGGAGGTGCAGGTAAAGAATAGAACCGTAAAGAGATAATCTGGGAGTCCATGTGGGAAAGATAGAAAAATGAGGAGAAGGAGGATGTGGTTGATGCACGTCATGATGAAAGACTATCGGGACTCCCATCCCTAAAGGGTAATGAAACACAGCATGAGTGTCAAAAAGTGGCAAAAGGTGCTATGAATGAGACAACTCATGTGGGTAAGAATGCTACCGGGTAATAGTACCGAAGATGAAAATGGAGGCGTGGGTACTGTAGAGCCGGGAATGGGGATCCTAGAGGCCAATATCAGAGGGTGTGACTAGAAATGTAAATGTGATACAGTGGGAAAGACTACATGCCAGTGCTGAGTATATACTTGAAGGGGTGATGCCGATGGATGATGAGCAAGTACCTGCACACAGAAAAACCAAATACCCAAAGTGAACAATATCTGAAGAGAATCAAAGAGATGAGCATGTATTTGATAAATGTGACTATGCGTGTGTGTACCTGACCATGATATGAGAAAAAGGCACCCCGGGGGCTCAGGATGAAAAGCGACCCAGGGACTACTGTAATGTAGGTGACAGGATGCTAATCCTGTGGCTGAAGACGGTTTGAAAAATGGACACCTTGGGCTCCCGGAATGGTGAGTGGAAGTTTGGCAAAAGGCCTATATATAGCTGTAGGGCCCACATTGCCACCTCATTTGTACCTGCTGCAATAGTGACTGGACGAGCAGTTTTCAGAGGAGATTTGGAGATTCAGGGAGGACAAGGCATCCGATTGACGATTTGCGAGTATCAGGTTAGTGGTCTGATCATCCTGCATAGAAATAGGTTTTCAATTTTTGGGCAGGGGTTGTATGGAGGGCCATACAAAGGGTTTTAGGGGGTCTAGGCCCCACATGCGTGGGCGATCGGGTGATAGGAGTGCATACGTGCACACCTATCCACCAGATATGCATGCATGGGTGCGTGATGGGGATAATTTAAGGTGCACCCGATGAGCGCGCCTGTGAGTTGAACAGGCGCGCATCAGTGCACGCCTGTGGGTTTGACAGGTGCACACCTGTGCGCGTCTGTATGGTGAACAGGCACGCGTGGGAGCGCGCCTGTGAAGCAAACAGGTGCGCACTGATGTGCACCAGTGCAGTGCACAGGCGCGCATATATGCGTGCCTGTGTAATGAACAGGCGTGCATATGTGCACGCCAGTGTAATGAACAGGCGCGCATGTGTGCAAGCCTATGGGTAACAAAAACCGCGACTAAGAGGTAAGGTGGAAGGGTAAAAAATGAGTCGTTTTGATGCTGTTGACGGTTGCATGAGCTGATAGAGTTCTCTGTGTTGTCTGCAGGTGGACCGTAGTGACGATGCCAATGCGATAGAGAGAGTGAGACTGGGCGCATTTGCGAGACACCGTGGCCATTGAGGGGTTGGGCGTGCGTGCGACTTTGGCAACCTGTGGGTTGCTAAAGTTCTTTGAGTGCCCGTTGATCTGGGCACAGGAGTATTTGTTGCAGTTGTTGATCCAGATGTGGAGTCCGGAGCTGCACTACTTCCTCGTACGAGGAGAACAGATCCCCTTTACTGCGGTGGAGGACATTTATTTTTTGATTGGGCTCCCCTTTCGGGGAACGCCCCTACCGATGGAGCCGATGTTGCCCAGGACCATTCAACTGGCCGATATTGGCCAGAGATATTGCTCAGGTCGGGAATTTATGTCTGGGACTGTGGTGAGAATCAATGCTATAGACGCCCTAGCACATCGTTGTATAGCGGCGATGATTGTTCATATATATGGGTCACTTGCAACCCAACGGATTAGTGGTGGCCAGCTGTTGGTGCTAGAGAGAGTGGTGGCTGGTGAGCAGTTCGTGTGGGGGTTGACGCTGCATGCACAGATGGTAGCGCAGTTGGACCGCTGTCGGTCCATAGGTGTGGGAGAGTTTGCATTTGGGTCCATCCTAGTGGCCTAGTTTTTAGAGAGGGTGCCGATGTTGCACCCGAGGGTTCTACTGGAGATGCCAGGGGCGCGAGAGCCGCGGTTGAGGCGGTGGTTGACCATTTTGCTTCATCATAGTGGTGGTGAAGGTGGCCACTTCTTTTCAGCAGAGGCGGAAGGGATATGGCGACAGATGCCGCAGGTGATACTTCGGTACCCCTATGCTGGGGTGGACTTCCGGGGTGACCCAGACATGGTGTTACCTCCAGGGGAGGTTTTTGACCATCGAGGTATGTTTAGTATGTTGGTATGTTTTTGATTTATATTGTCTTTTGAGATATCAGTCCATATGTATTTGATATAGATGATGATACTATCTGTTGTTGTTGTTTTTTGCATGTGCAGATGTGGCACCTCGAGGGTGCAAGGTAGAGATGCAGAGAGCGTCGACTCATCGAGAGATGGAGAGATTACCGCAGGGAGAGAGGCATCGGCGGGAGGGTGCTGCGGGGTGACCAACTGAGCCAGAGTGGGCAGCGAGGAGGCGCCGGTACGATGAACCTGGTGCGGGGCCATCACATGCTCCTCCGGCGGCGGTCATTGTTTCAGGATTAATCCGTAAGTGCGGACACAAACCGATCTCCCTAGATCCACTTGGATCTAGAACAAAACAGGACAGAATAATACTCTTTCCCTAGATTTAGACTATTGAATGAACTAGGAGGTAAGAATCATGAACATACCTTATGATTCGCTTCCTTGGGTCTTTGTTGTTCCAACTTCACTCCAATGCTCTTGGACTGTCCAGAACACAACAGTACAAACCAATCGAAGTGAAGACAACTCAATATATTCAATAGTTAATCTATACATATGATCAAGGAGTTATGTAATAAAGTGACATTTAGCTTTATGGGAAAGGGACATATTACTGTATTAAATTTATAGAAAGCAAGAATTACAACCTGAGCCTTGATGTTGAAAACCTCCTTTCGATGGCTCCTAGATCTGACACACACACTTGCTCATGCATGAAGAAGATCAACCACTTTTGATAACCTTGCTGGTGTCTCTAGCTGCTGTAGCATCAGTCCTTCATACAATCTTCCACTAATTCTCCAATAAATCTCTTGCTAGTTTGCTTCTAACCTTTTCCATGAGAATTCCCCTCAATATATAGGAGAGAATGAATTAGTTACTTGGATAGGAATGATCCCAAGATATCAGGAAAGCCAATACTTAGATAACCATTCGAATGCCATCTCATCATTCTAGAAGATTCCCTTCTAGAAGGTTCGAGAATTTATCTTTTTCCCTTCTTTAGAAAGAGTTTGCACCCTAACAGTTAGGTACAGTGCGAACTTCTCGCACCCTGTCTTAATGCAGCCTACGAGAATCATGCATTCTCGCAGGCAAATGTATTGGTAGCCTGTGAACATTCCTCAAAACTGTGATTTCTGGAAAGAGATAAAGGTAACTTTTCTCTGGAGAAAGTTCTAATGAAGAGACTGAGTTCACCATCATCATTACATCATCATGATGACCAAAATTATGGATAACAGAATGCCCCCCAAAGTCTGAGATTGGAACTAGTGACAGTTGATAGACTTTGTAAGCTGCATGTGTGTGTTGAGAACCAAGAGCACATCTAATCGAAGACCTGCAAACATACAAGCATCTGTAGAATATCATATATACCAATTTCTGAGGTAGGCATTCCCATACTCAGATCATAGACTGACGACATCATAAACAAAGGTCATGGCCACCAATCATACACTATGGATCCATGCCGTCACAATATAGCATAGCCACCTGAATACATTGTGGATCTATGTGATAAATTTTAAATCAAGATGACATAGCCATGAAACATACACAGTGGATCTATGTGTCGCAAATAATACATACTCCATCGCAACCTGGAACACAAAGAGAATATCCAGGGTCTTCAATCTCATCGCCCAAAGTACGAATCTAACCATGTGATTACATGTGTTGAAGTCGAACATGGCAGAAACCACTTGATTACCGGTCATTGATGTAACCGTTAACAAGTGCGAGGGAAATCGCCATTGATGTCAATGAATCCCAAGGTACTATAGTACAATCCATCGAATGTGAATGAATGAGTTGATGTCGAACACCTGATGGAATCTTTCGATCAGGGGCCAATGATGTAAACCCACTGTCGAAAGTGAGGAAACTTGCCATTGAGGCATGCAAGCTTCAAGGTACTAAATAATTTCTAAGTCTTGATTCTAGATAATGAGTTGAATTCGACAGAACAAAACTCGTCACAGGAGGGCCTTGATGTATCCCCCATCAATGACACGAAATGAGTAATTGAGTTTTAAAGTGAAACAGAGTATGTGGCAATTGGACTATGGACACAGGGAAGGCCGACACAGAGTGAATGGATAACTGTAGATGACCGACTCAATATAGGTTTTAGATGGACTTCTCTTGAACATATGAACGACACGATCAATGATTTGGCAGCATTGACTCAAAGACGACACATGAAATGACCTTGTAATCAATCGAAAGAGAGACAAATGGATTTCCCAAACCGGCTTCAAATGATGAATAGGGGGTGTCATGTTCAAGAGCGACACTTACTGTCAATCAATATGAAGAATGAAACATATCCCTTTCCCAAATTTTCCCCCACCATTTCTGGCAAGTACCTCTTTATTTTTACGCAAGCTTGAAGAGGATCACATATGCTTATTGATATAATCTCATCCTTCGGACGAGTCTTTCGGAGTATTTTTAACGAACCCTAGGAAGGAGTGGTTCGGTCCCATCACATGTCTGTCAATGTTTGTTTAATGAGTCCAGAGATAGTAAACTCGAAGGTTTTTCAAGATTATAGAGTTTGGAAAAACACTTAAAAGAGAACTCTCTCAGTTCCTTTTTAATTACAATAGTCCAACGAGACCGAAAAAGGGTTAAACTATCACTCGAAAGACGCGTACTTCAAATACTTTATCAAGCGTGAAAATAACAAGGTCGCTCGGCGATCTTTTCATATTTAGAGAGTCTGAAAATAGCTTAAAGAGAACTCCAGGGGGGGTTCCTTTTTCGTATAACCACGGTGAGCCCGAAAAAGTGATAAAACTATGCTCAATCATGTTCTCATGTTTTTCATGAGCGCAAGAATGGAAAAAAAGACGCTCGAGGTTTTATGTAAAAACCATAAAAAACCATCAAAATCACACCATAATGGAGAAAAATATGTCCATATCCTTTTCGTAATCATCAATGTTTCACACCTGCAAATCATTACACTCATTTTCATATTAGTAATTAGGTTTAAACAATAGATAAGCATAAAAACCCAAAAATAACATAGTAAAAAGTAACTTAAATGAGTAAATACACTCTTTTACCATATCATTTCATATTTGCACTATTGAGTTCCAAAAACCGTCATTTTACCCTCGAAATTTGGCGTTGATTTCCGGGAGCTACGAGAGATCATTTGATGATCCGTTAGCAACATTACGGTAAGTTCTTCGTTCTTGATCTTTTCATGGTTTAAAATTTTGATTCCATTGGTTAAAACTGTTGTTTTAGAATATTTTTTGAACCATATATGCGTAGAGGCATTCTCGCAGGTGGCCCATACGGGACCTGCGAGAATGACTCATTCTCACAGGTGGGCCTTGAGCCACCTGCGAGGTGTTCACACTGTGCATAATAAGGCACCTGCGAGCAGCGCAGAACTCAATTTTTTTTTTTTAAATTTAGCCAATGAAAAAGATTTATATCATGAATAAAATCATTAACCCTCTTTATATGTTTCTTATGTAGGTAAATAGCCACAAACATGGTGCTCGAGTGGCGGGAACGAGAACATGAGGAGGATAATGCAAATGCCGAGAATCATCCTCCCACCATAGCTGCATTGAGATATCGCGGTCTCTTAAAATACTTCCCTATCTCGGGCATGAGAGCCCAAGTCCGATTACTGAAGTATCTAGTCCATATGTGGGATCCAGACCAGCAAGTTTTCAATGTAGGAGCTGACACATTAGCCATTGACATCAAGGACATATACTTCTTGACCGGATTATCCAGGCGCGGGTCTCATTTCAGTCTGACTGGCAGCAGAGGCGGCGGGTTAAAAATGAGTGAATATTGCAATCAATACTGTGTACCTGAGGCCGAAAGAAAGAAAGGGAAAGTGACAATCTGGGGAGTAACTGACTTGACTCTCCGCATTATTCTCTTCACGATTGCTTAGATGGCTGGAAGTGCCTCTCCCCATATGGCATTACAGAGCTATTTCCAGTACGCCATCGAGTGTACTGAGCCCCGAGTATTTAACTGGGCTGATGCAGTGTTGCGCAGTATCAAAAGACAACTGACTAAGTGCAGGTGGGGTGAATTGAAACAATTTGGATATGGATCTTTGTTAGTGTCTTTCTTTCTCGAGAGAGTCTCTTTATTCAGACTATAGGTTGAGTGGGACTTTCCGGGTCCTAGGGATCCAAGGATGTTGCGATGGTTTCGGCTTATGGCCCGACACGTGGCAGGACCAATCGTCAAATATGAGGATATTTTCTTTGACTGGTTGCAAAACCAGATGCTGATGGTCGATGACTACGGATATGCCAGGTTTGATTTATGAGGAGATATGGATCTAGCACTAGCTGAGGACGCTCAGTGGGGATACCTCGGTAAGAAGTACACAAATTTTTCTTTTTTAAATGTTTTTGAATTTTTTATATCATATTTAAATGTTTTTGTTTTATATATTTATTCGAAGACTAACACCAAATGTTTGTTGATAACACAAATGTTGGACCATATAGACCTCCTGGCACTTCTCCTATCCAACGACGAGGAGAAGCAGTAGTAGTAGTACCACAGTATGCTGAAGATTATCAGATTGTGGAACAAAACTTAGAAGGCCTGACAGCAGACATTCCAGATATAACTCTGGAAGAGGTTCCACGACGCGATCAACGTCATACTATAGGGGTATCAGCAGCTATGGGTCGACTGCTCTGCAGGGTAGCTAGGGAAGTTGTGTGTTACCGTGAACGTCATCCATGACGTCACTATGTAGAAGCTATAAGCTTCTAGTTTTGATATTTTGGTCTTCGGACAAACATTTTGTAAAAACAAACTCTTTTAATTGTTATATATATACAGACGGCTTCTACCGGTTTACTTTACATTGTGTGAATTATAAAGTGTTTGATTTATAAATGATTTAAATGTCTGTCCAATACATAATTAGCCAATGCGTCTGTTAATGTATTAAGACATATGGGAATATGCTGATATTCAATGTGATCAAAATATCGTTCCAAGAGGCGAATTCGCAAATACACTCATAATAAAGTAGGACTTCGAATAGAGTATACATTACTTAGCTGTAGTACCACCAACTGCGAGTCGAGATGCACAACCAAATGACGAATTCCAAGTGAGATAGCATCAACCAATAATTCAATAACTGCGCTATACTCTGCAATGTTATTGGTTGCACGGCCAAGACATACACCTCATAAAGATATAAGTTTGTTCGTTGGGGCATAGATTGCCCATGCAGCGGAAGCTAAGTTCCGAGTACTACGGCTAGCACCATCAGCGAAGCCAATATAAGGTAGTGAATACTCCGACATCTGGAAATCAAACACAACGTCACGTAAGGGCAGATACCAGATAACGTCAAAAGAAAACTAAAGTAGCACACACAAAGTATGATACATAAAATACAAGTAATTGTGCACAAATAACTTATGCATAGTACTTCTTCAAGTACAACCCATTCCTGGGTTCACTCAAAGGTATACCATCGTAATCAACCAGCTCATACGCTCCTTTTTCCAAAACTCTGCGAACAATGTAAGGATCACGCCACATTGGTTCGAATTTCCCAGCTCCTAAGACATCTTTATCCTGTTCATACAGAAGAACAAGATCACCTTCAGATAAAACGTGAGGCTTGACATGCTTGTCATACTGTGCCTTGACGCATTTTTTCTGGGCTTCTATTACTAGAGTAGCGTCACATCGAGTCTCGTCTAATCGCATCAAATACAATAGACGTTCTTCTTCAGCAGAAGTATTGGGTAAGAGTTCGACAACTAGCTTCAGAGAAGGTATCTCACATTCTATCGGAAGAATGGCTTCCATGCCATAGACTAATCGAAAGGGCGTAAACCCCGTAGCGGATTTAATAGATGTCCGATATGCCCACAATGTTGAAAACAACATCGTGTGCTAGCTGGTTTTATGAATTCCTATCATCCGTCGAAGCATAGTTATAAGGACTTTGTTGATTGCTTCGACCTGGCCATTAGCTTGCGGATAATAGGGTGTTGAGTTATCATGACGAAGACCCAACTTTTCTGTAAGTTCAGACATCATAAAATTCCTAAAATGACTATTGTGATCAGTAACGATAGCTTGGGGAACACCAAAATGAGCTATAACATGGTTAAAAATAAATAACGCTGCAGTCTTTCCAGTATTATCGAATGTTGGCATCGCCTCGGCCCATTTTGTAAAGTAATCAACAACTACAATGATGTAACCATGCCCCCCGACCAACTGAGGGTGACATGTCATGAAATCAATGCCCCATTTTTCAAAAGGAACAACTGAGACCACAGGATGAAGGGGAGCAGGATGTGACCGAATTTCCTGATTGTAGGTCTGGCAGGCATGGCACTTCTGAACAGCAGTAATGCAGTCATTGAACAATCAAGGCCAAAAATATCCTGCGCGTAAGATCTTCTGGGCAGTAGCATACCCAGACATATGAACACCACATGCTCTAGAATGGAAGTCATTCAGAGCCTTCTCGGCTTCATCAAAAGTTAAACAACGCCGAAAAATAGAGTTAATTCCTCGATGGTAAAGAGTATCTCCAAGGATAATGTACTGATGAGCTTGATAATGGACACGACGTCATTCAGTAATGGACAAAGCAGGCCAAAAATTCTGGGTTTGGAGATATATAATGATATCTCCATACCAAATATCGTCAGTGATGATAAGGAAAAGCGATTCATCAGGTAATGAACCGACTGCGACATTTTCCATGGCAGGGTGAGGAAAATCACATATTAACTCAGCAAAAACTAAGGATTTCTTAGACGTGGTGCGATCGAAATCCAAGTCAAACTCCTGGAGTATGAAAATACACTTGGAGTACTTTCCCCCTAGCAATTGACGTGTCAAAATATGTTGCATAGGGTTGCAATATGAAATCACAGTAATTTTCCTTGAGAGAATATAATGGTGAAAACGTTGAACAACTTGAACAACAGCCAAAGCCAGTTTTTCAACATGTTGATACTTGATTTTAGTTGATGTGAGACTTCGACTCAAGTAATAAATAACATGTTCGCCATGTGCATCATCCTCTTGAACGAGAACCATGCCGATGGTATACTCTGAGGCAGCCAGATAAAGAAAATAATCACGACTATAATCAGGAGGGAAAAGAAGTGGAGCTTTCGTGAGGGACAACTTCAAAGCCTCAAAAGCATTGTTGGAAATAGTATCCCAGACAAACTCTGACCCTTTCTTTAGTAGACGTGTAAAACCATGAGTAATCTCGGTGTAATTAGGGATGAAACGACGAAGAAAGTTTTCTTTCCCCTGCAAACTTTGTAACTAGCGCAGTGAAGAAGGAGGAGGGAGATTAAGAATCGCCTCAACCTTAAGAGGATCTACCCGGATCCCTTGACGTGAAACAATGAAACCTAGAAGACGATCGGATTCTACACAAAAGACACATTTATGAGGATTTAAACGAATGCGATAGAACCGAAAACGAACGAAAATTGCTCGGAGATGAGTGGGGTGATCGACTCGGCGTAAAGAATGAGATGGTAAATCGTCCAAATAAGGTTGAACGATATGCTTTATATCGTGAAATGCATAAGACATAGCACGTTGAAACGTTGCTCCCGTATTCTTAAGACCGAAGGGAAGTTTCCTATAGGAAAAAGTACCCCAAGGACAAATAAAAGAAGTTTTATGTTGGTCCTTAGGAGCGATGTTAATTTGATTATAGCCGGAGAATCCATCCATGAGAGAAAAGATTTCATTGTCGGCACAGTCATCGACAATCTGGTCGACGAAAGGAGTTGGAAAGTTTTCCTTTGGATAGGCTTTGTTAATATCCCGATAATCAACACAAACACGTATACTACCACCTTTGTTATCAATCGGTACAGGGTTGGAAACCCATTCTGTCAGAGCCACGGGATAAATAAAACCGGCTTTAAGAAGTTTTTCAACTTCAAGTTTGATAGCTGTCGCTTTACGTGGATGAATAGGGTGAAGTCACTGCTGAACTGGTTTAGCTCCAGGGTATGTCTTTATCTCATGTACAACAATAGCAGGTTTGATACCTGGCATCTCTTCATAGCTCCAGGAAAAAATGTCCCGAAATTCTTTGAAAAGAGCTGTATAAGTGACAATTTCATCTGGAGAACACGAAGCTCCAATGTGAACATTTTCAATTATCCCAGGTTTAACTGATATATCAATGGGAATCGTGGGAGAAATATTACTGAGGTTCCCTTCGGCAAACACATCATGTGTAGATCCAGGAATGGTCGATATGACAACAACGGTCGACGAAGTTGAAATCCGTTGGTAATTCTCGAGAGTGTGTTGTTCCAGAAATAGTATGGAACGATGATGCCCATTGTCCCAAGGAGTGTCCTCCATGACAGACATGATCATCTCGTCAGTGGGAAAGATGACATGGAAAGGATCGGGAGACAACTCAACAAGAGAGGGTGTAGAAAGGGTTGCCGATTGAATGGCTTGATAAGCAGACTCAACCGGACTTAACGACATGACGTTGCCGAAACGAGAATGATCTCTTGGGTCAGGGACTATCCAAGGGTCAGAAGACATAGAAAGCTCATGAGGGACAACAAAGATCATATTAATAGAAGCAACTGATGGGCACGGAATATCGGGTGGAGGTGGTATGGGGAAAGTGGCCATTAACGAAGAGTCTTTTAAAAGACCGACACCGACGTTCTCATAACCCGGAGGGGTTTTAGCTATAAATGGTACGTTGCCAGTGCGAGTATCAGAATTAAAGAAGGCAAGTTGATCAACTGTAACCACCTTTACTTGATGAGGAAATCGCACCACACGGAAAAGTGTTGACACAACAACGCACATAGAATCTATCCAGCTACAACCAAGTAGAAGATTATAATCCAGGGGAGCATCGAAAACTTCCACTTCAACTTGGACTATCTTACCTTCTAGAGTAACAGGAAACGATGGGAGAACACCAGAAGGCTTAAAACTAGAGCCATTGAAGGCTTTCAAAGTATTTTGTGATTCATTTAAAGGAGAGCCAATGGATTTCCAACAAGAAAAATACATTACACACGTAGAGGCACCCTCATCGATAACAGTTTGACAAATGTTTTTGTCCGAGACAACAACTTGTATCTGGAATGCAAGCTGAGCGGGTAACCTTTGAATATGATCTTCCAAGTCAAATACTATTAGATTCATATCTTTAGGATCAATTCCACCTATAGCTTTCAACAGAGCCCTCCGTTGTGTAGGACAAGACTGGAGGACTTCAAGGGCAGACATCGCTGAAGGTGCTTGGGCCAGATCTTCGAC
The DNA here is from genome assembly GCA_009831015.1 of Picea engelmannii. Taxonomy (NCBI): domain Eukaryota; kingdom Viridiplantae; phylum Streptophyta; class Pinopsida; order Pinales; family Pinaceae; genus Picea; species Picea engelmannii. The sequence goes on from ML780001.1 coordinate 605,067, forward strand.
AATGCTATAGTTCTGGGCCGCACGAGCATGCGGATTGAAGGCAGACTTGTGAACAACACCCTTAGGGGGTCGTAGGACTATATTAGAGTTCGGTCTTTAGAGATGAAGAGGACCATTGGTAGGTGGGGTTGGTGGAGAGGGCTGTACCAAAGCAGGAGGTAAATCGTCAACCTTCTCCTTAGATGGAGAATAATCTTTGGCTCTAGTTGCAATGGCAACGTCATTTTTCGTAGAATCACCAGTGCACATCAAAACATATGATGGCGTAGAAGTAGATGGTTGGTCATGGATGACCAACTAGGCCTGTTGTTGAGACGGGAAGGGTTGGGAAAAGACTGTCGGCGTAGAGGGTTTCGGCATCCCTTGAAGGAACTTTGTAACTTCGGCACATCGAGGACAATCCTTCGTGTAGTGATCGTCACCATAGATAAGGCAAGGGTAGCGAGGTTTTCACTTATTCTGATCTTCAACAGGAGGGTTTTAGTTTGCTCAGTTTGATTATTATTTTTACTCTCCTTATTCTTGCCTCTCCCTTTCTTTGATTTATTTTTACCGGTCGGTGTAGATTGAACAACGTTCACCTCAGAAGTTTTACCGGTGAAAGTGGCAGGAGACGGAGCATTTTGAACATTATAAGATGTGGATTTAGGGTTCGTACTTGAAACAAAATGTGAATGGACATGAGCAGTACCAATCACACCATTAGCTGCATGTGAGGCAGCTGGAGCAGTTGAAGTGCTGGAAGTACCAGGACGAGGTAATTCAGGTAGCAAATCGTAAAGTGTTCTCGTTTGCGAATAAACGAGATCAAGATATTGAGCACGAATTATAGCCTGCTCTTCCGTAACAATGCCACCCATGGCAATGTATTTACCAATTTCGTTCACAAAGGATTTCATGAACCATTCGGCCAGTAACTGATCAGGGAGTTCAAGTTTAATGAGACGTCATCTCCGTCTCCACTCATGTATATGATCCGAGATGTGAGTACCTTTAGTTTGTTTGAAGGAAGTCAAAATCTCAGTCCCGGTATCATAACGGATCGGTAACTGGTAATGTGTAAGAAAGGCCATAGCTAGGGTATTGCAGTCGGAAAAGAAACCTCATGGCAATTCAATATACCACTTCGCAGCAGCACCAGTAAGGGTTCGTTGAAAAAGATGTAGACGAATGGAGTCATCCATCAACGAGTTGGACGAACACCATAAATGAAAAGTCATGACATGATTATTTGGGTCCTCCCCCACCTTGCCATCGAATTTCGGAATATCCGATGGAAGCTTGGCTAGAATAGCAGGCCATTGGGGAGAGTGACGAATAGGATCATTTAGAATCCTAGACAAATCTGGCAAATCCAAAGTAGCAAGAAAAGGCAACTGCCGATTCACTTGTGGGTATTGGTGACTTTGGGGTGGGAGCCCTGTCGGTAAACCAGTAGGACCGTACGTAGTATGCCCATAGAGGGAAGACCCTGGCTGATTCGGTGGTGGCTGGATAGGATAGTAGCCCCAAGGATTGTAACCTTGGGTTTGAGTAGGAACCTGAGGATGAGTAGTGTGACTCTGATCCCAAATAGGATTAGTTATACCCGGATATGGTTGGCCCATGGTAGGGACAGTTTGCTGCCCCCCAGCATTTTGAGGAAAGTTTTGTAGAATCTGATTCCAATACTGGGCCAATTCAGAGGGTATGTTTTGTCCAAAAGGTGAGGTTGGTCCCCCTATCGTAGAGTGTGTTCCAACCGGAGCTTGAGTAGCAACTGGATTATGTCCGGTAAGAGGAAAAGGAATCGTACCACCTTGTCCACCAATGAGAATCTGCGGGTTTGGTGCAACAGTCGGGATAGTGCCACTAGGATTAGGATTTCCATAAGGAAACTGAGGGAGTGTCAGGATAAAATCGGGAATAGGATGCCTAGGAAAAGGAGGACCATCAGGAGAACCGGATGGGGTTTGCAGAGGTGTTGGATTGGAAGCATTCAACAAAGCATTCAACGCATGGTAACCAGGTGGTAATGTCGGGATGACATCAGGTATTCGCTGGGTATTGATAGGAGCAAGAGTAGCTGCAGTAATTTCGGTTTGGACACTCGTAGTATTCATGAGATGGGCCATCTCAGGAGGGAGAACAAAGTGATAAGTGGTAGTCTCTGGTGTAGTTTCTGTCTCAGAAGACATGGGAGGGTTGATTTCATAAACAGGGGGCGACTCAGTACCGAAAAGGACTCGTCGGAAATCACCTGACCAAAAAGGAGCTTGGCCTACTACACTGGGAAAAGGCCCAACAGTTGATTCAGAGGATGTAACAACATTTTTGTCAGAAGAATTTAATCACACAAAAGGTCATTCACCATGGCGAATGCGATAGTCCTCTCTAGTATTGGTAATCCGAAAATCTCCTAGAGAGTCAGTTCATTCTACCTGTGGAGGTGGTGTAGTGAAAACTGGAACGTCACTTGTTTCCCCATGTGGTGGAGTAACCACTGGGACTTCAGTCTGATGGGGAGAACCCTCAGGTGTACCAGTAGGCAAGGGTTGAGAATCGTCTAGATGCTCTGGAGATAAACCTTGCATTCTACGAGAACGCCATGGGGGAGCAATTGTAAATGAGTGACAAGCTCTGCAAAAAAAATTCCTATGGTCAACTTCGATAAACAAATAACACACACTAGTAAACAAAATCTAGGAAGCAATCACCTGGCAAACAAGGCCTTCTAATATCGAAGCCACTAGTTGGTGATGAAATACAATGTCGCAACAACGAGATGAGAAGGGGCGGGGCTAGGTTGGAAAATTTACGTTGACGACCTGCTTAACGGACTTACACCCTGGTGCAAGCTCCCACACATAATCGTGGGTATACCCTCCAAGGAGCCCGAGTGAGTTTGATCAACGTCAATTCCAGGTACCGTGAAGACTTTCCCCTCCACAGTCACCTTGGGTAAGAACCTAGAGAGATAGGCCACTAAGGTCACCACCAACAACAATAAAACCTGGGGGAACAGTCGTCAGTCCGATCCACACGCAAGGGCAGGGTATCGAGCCCGAAATCAACTCAAAAGTCTTCCACTCATCATTGTGGGTATACCTCCGAGTGATCCCCGTAATACGTGCAATCTCTACACCGATGTCAACAAAGCAGGGTTAGTAACTCTGCCAACACCAATGTGACCTAGTGCTTGACCCTTGTGTTAGAAGGGATTCCCAGGACAATATGTTGCAAATGGAATTTAACACTCCCTAACTCAAGATGCTATTGTGTGTTTTGAGCTTTTGGAGAGTG